>CABFVX010005079.1:31401-55488 GCA_902151425.1 Timema shepardi | reverse complement strand
GGTTTGGTAATCAAATAAATCTTTGCCGAGACCGAGGATTGAACCCCGGCCGCCAGCATAGAAGTCTGACACCTTACCCCTAGACCGCCAGGTCACCCGAGAATAATAATACTTACCTAATGATTACTGAATAACTGAAGTTAACGTAGCTTATTGAAAGAACAAGATACAACTATTATGTTTTGCTGTTGTGGCGACAAGAGATATTTTGTTACATGAAATAATTTTTTTTATATATTTACACTTTTATCTTCTTTTAGCTTGCCCCAAAATATTGTTTTTATAACCTAGGGAAAGAGCCAAATAAAGTATCGGTTTAAAAATAAAACGTTTTTATTTGATAAAAAAGTGCATGGCCATAACCGAAGAAAGTTTGTATCAACCCACCCTGACTTTTATCCCATCTTAACCCACCGTGACTTTTTTCCCCATCTTAACCCACCCTGACTTTTTCCCCCATCTTAACCCACCCTGACTTTTATCCCATCTTAACCCACAGTGACTTTTTCCCCATATTAACCCACAGTGACTTTTTCCCCATCTTAACCCACCGTGACTTTTTCCCCATCTTAACCTACCGTGACTTTTACCCCATCTTAACCTACAGTGACTTTTACCCCATCTTAACCTACCGTGACTTTTACCTCATCTTAACCCACTGTGGTTTTTAACCCATCTTAACCCACTTTGGCTTCCATCTCACCTTAACTCACGGGAACTTGTATCCCATGTTAACCCATGGGGACCTCTATTCAATATAACCCACGAGGATTTCTATGCCACATCAAAAGAGAGCTTTCAATATTATCTAACTTTTTTACTGCACGTTAGAATAACTAGTAGGCTAAGCTACATTGTAATGCCTAATAACTATAAAGTGAAGCTAAAAATTATATTCATACAAGTGAACTCATAAAGATAACACACTCGACAGCTTTATTTTACAAATCCCATCTTTGCTTTAAATTCAATGATTCCAGTTGATTTGAATGGTATTAGGTTTAGAGGCCACACAATAATGATTATTAAATATTTTACGATGTTGTTTTGTATATTTTTATAACAAATTACTAAAAATCATAGCAGGACTAATTGCTGTCAGTTGAAATAGAGTATCGGTGTACAGACGTGCTAACCACTCACCTACTCCTGTTGTTTTAACAAGGTTATTAAAATAAGCCATGTTACAACAAATGACGGAGCTATCAGACCATCATATATTGATAGCAAATTTGCAAATAGTTTCCTTGGTGTTTACTGTTTTGGTCCTAAAATATTATAGTTTATAAGAACACAATGATTATTATTATTCCGCCGTATCTGACTACCGTTTAGTGCTGTGTGTGTATTGATATTTTAATTAGTGTTTAAAGGAGAATAAAAAAATGCAAGGGTCATTAGCGCTCGTTAAAAACCATTAATAATTAAATCGTAAGTCAGGTAAAAAGAGACAAATAAGAAAATATACCATAAATTATATTAAACGTTATAAAAGTCGAAACCTTGTTTAAAGCCATTGCTCTAATATTGTAAAGATACGTATTATTTCCTCGACAAAATATGTTTGCTCACTTAGGCCTATTTTATTAAATGATAATGTATCCCCCTTATCCTAATGTTTTGAGAGATTGATCCCCTGAACTCCAAGTCCGGGGTATTTTGGTTCGATACCGGTCCAAGTTATGTAGTTTGCATACGGGTTCGTTGTGTTTTATAATTAATAAATATCCGGGCACTGATGTCGGGTGTGGCGTATCAAGAGTGCTGTCCTAGGTTGAGTTATAAGTTTTAAAACGTATTTACTATTAATTCCAACGAATGTCGGCTCTGAGAAAAAATGGCAGGTGGGGAACCATGATACAAATAATTATATTGTTATTTTACATATTTCTATAGGAAAGTTATTCTTTTAAATGATGCATAAAGCTAGCTTATGTAAAAGTGTGTGCGAGTTGGTTGATAAATAATTATCTCGGTATAAACGATAAAGAACATTTTGTTTAGAAAAAATGTTATTTCCAAACTTAACACCCAGCCAGTTCTTTAAGATGATAGAATAAAACAAGCTTACATAAAATTTAGTCTAAATTTCCGTGGATGTTTTCTGGCAAATATATTTAGAAAATCTTCGGGTATTATTTCAAACATTTTATCCATACCGATCTTTGCCAAACCATTGAGTATTTCCTGACCCATTGTTGATCTCAAGTAGGTTTTAATTCTACTCAACGAACCAAATGATCGCTCAACTGTTTGGGTTTTTTTTAATCGCCACGTCTTACTACCCGTTCGGGTTATACACTTATGTACTAAGTACGCTAATGATTTTAGGGATTAGGAAGGTCATATTTATAGGAAGTTTTCCCGTATTTGCGTAGAGAGAGAGTGGAAAACAATTTTTGAAGACCCCTTCTCCTCGTACACCCGACTGAGATTCGAACCTTCTTCACCTTGTTATCGGCAGTTTAGTCTACTGAGCGAGTAGCGTCTTAGACTATGTGGCCACCGAAGCGGGCTACTCTCCCATTGGAATAGTTACTGGTTCCATCACACCGAGAGTTTTAAAACTCCCTCAACGCTAATCTGTAAGCTTCCATTGGAGTATCGATTATTTTTTTCAGATTTCTGTATCAAGAATTCCCTCCATTTATTTACACTCTCCACAAAATAACTCCATGGTGGGTGTTATGCCATCTGTTAAAAAATATTTATTTTTTATCTAGATTGCTACGATTGCTGTATATTTTCCGAAAATTGACGAGGGTACGTGTCTTGGTGCCTAAACCCGCCACTGCTTCTAACTTTTCCTAATAGTATAATTATCAAACAACATTGAAAATAATAGTAGCGTGTCAGAATCTAAATTAATAAAATGAAGAGAGTGCTTGGTGTGAGCGTCACGTGATATCTACCGCCCTCAGAAGAATGACATTTAAAAAAATAGTAGCCTCTGTGTACAAACATGTGTACCTAGAAGACCAAATTTTAAATATCCGATTAGATTTATTTTAAAGTAATTAAAAATCGGGTCAGAAGCAATTCAATGAAGAGATTTTTTTTTTCCTGTTTGAAGTAAAGCGTTGCATGGGGTAATACCGTCATATATTATGCAGTTACCCCGGGCAATGGGTACTTCTACTAGTAATTAATATTTTCTATAGTTTCCATGTATTTGATAATAATGTACAGTACCCGCGAGTTTTAAGAAAGTAATCCTTTAATTCAATGTATTTATTTAATACTATTTATTAATAAAGCATGACGGGAAATTTTCCCGTAAAATACCATCCAAATGATTTTAAATTGAAAAAAATAGCTTAGTTTTAAAATTGGTTGATACTTTGATATTAAATTGAACAACGATTAAAAACAGCGTCTTTTAGTTTTTATATATTTTGACTATGATTACCAAAAAAACAATCTAAACTATTAAAAAACTCAATGGGCTTATTAAATATTTTTATAAGCTCGACGTTAATAAATTGTTAAAAAAACTATTTAAAAAAATATATATGTTCAAATCCGTAAGTCCTAACTACTATGGGGGTAGGGAGGGAAGGTGTTAAATTGAGGATAACCCCTTAATACCATAAACCACACCCATCAATTACTTAATAAGGTAACGACCTACATATTAACATTCAGTTCAATTGAACATCAATATAAAACAAATTGAAAATTCACAGTGCACTCGAATACAATATTAAAGCAAATTTATTGAAGTGACTTTGTTAAAAATAATCTCAAATATTAAAATAAAGAAATCAGAGAGAAAAGTATTAATTATTTATAAACCAGTTACTTTTTTATTTTATTTTGTTGAGCTGATTTTTTAATATTATTTTACGTATAAAATAAATTCTAATCCAAACATATTATATTGGTGGTTAATGTGGTGATTAATTATAGGTGGTTAATTATTTTGAATACAAAAGCAAATTATTTAAAATAATATTTAAAACAGCACGCTTGTGCTAAAATAATTCAACCCTTTATTATCATTAAAGTAATTATTTGTAGGGTTATTATTGCTAGTTGTAAAAACTATAATTTTAAGTATTTTTTCTTAAAACATATTTTTTGGAATCTTTCTTTAAGCATAAATCAACAACTGTTCTCCTTTTATAATCATTCTTTACTCCTAATTTTTTTTTTCATAATCGTTATATTCAATTCCTTGGTTATTGACCTCTTAGTATATGAGCTAAGAATGAATAATCTTGTTTAAGAAGAATTGCACCCACATCAGCATGAATAAATAATGGGAGAATACGGTTATAAATCACATAATCCCACCGATTTAACACCGCCTAGATACGAATCTCAACCTCCCCATTACTGGAAATGGTCTATTGTGAGTCTGAGATTGTTAGTGCATCTGTGCGGGTATTTCTCATACTAGTCCCTATTTTTGGACGAAAGAAACTGATTCTTTCAGAAACATTCCTTAGCACATTTATTCCTTAATTCAACACAATAAATAAAAAAAACTTGAATAGATAAGTAGATAAATATCCTGACCTTAAAATCTAAATACATGTAGGTTCGGGCTTGTGAGCCCGGCTTTAATTTTATATATATTAATATTAAATCTAATGAACACGTCACAGTTGTTTGTTAAGGTATTTTTGTTAGTGCTAGGACTCAATGCAGGATTATTACTTAATTACTTTCATTAAGTTATTTGATTAGGCCTATATCAAATTGATTCGATTGTAACTTAGACGTTATTATGATTTATGTTGTAGGTTACTCAGAATAGTAATAGAAATGTGGCCTAGCATACAACGTAGTCATTGAGTGCTTGTGGACGTACATTTAAAATACTTGTAGTTATATAAGTTAATTAATTGACACTCCATGAAACGTGGTATGAGGGTAAAAATAATAGGCCAAATATGTCTACAAGAATAAAATAATTTTAAAATAATATAATATATCAATCTATTTTTTTTAAGTTCCATTATTGTTGTTGTTTTCACAGGAATTTTCATTTTTAATACGTTCAAAATAATTGAATCAGTTCGAAAACAAAACATCAATACAATAGTTTGACAATTCACAATGAGGGAGTGAGACAATTTCTTTTTTATAAAATGGGGGAATTTTGTTTTTAACAATAAAAAAAATTACACCTAACCCTTTTCTTTAAATCATATAAACGTATTTTTATTTATTTGTATATTTTATTTGTACAAAGAAATGTTGACGAGTTTACGCTCTACACAAAATAACTTGTGGATACAAAATGGTGGTCGGACACACACAGGAACAACGATATGAATACTGATGGTAAAAATGTTTCAGGCGTCTGTCTCTACAGTCAACAATGGAAAGTGGACCTGCACCAAATATATAACGAGTGTCACGTAAAACAGGAAATTAGGATAAGTTAATTAACTAATAAGGAACATAATGATGTTTGTCGACTCACGCGCTCTGCGGTCAGTACTTCGCACAGTCTTGCTGCTGATGGTAGTACGAATGCGCCGCGCTCCGGTACGCCGACGTCGAGACGCCGCCAGCGGTGATCGTGGCCCCCGGCGCTGGGGGCGAACCCCCTCGGAATGCAAGCTGGCAGCTAGGGTTGGTCGGCACGGAGTCGAACAGGTCCCGGAACCCCGAGGATGAGGGGGCGGACCCACTGCCGGCGTCCGCCACCACGACGTCGCTGTACCAGGAGGGGGCGTGATGGCGCCCCGCGGTGAACTGGGCCTGCAGCTGCCCGGGGGTGGCGGAGGACGTGGTCGTCGAGGCGATCGCCAAGAGCTCCTCTTGGTGCAGGGCCATGGTCTGATGGTGACCGGTGGTGTACTGCCCCCCAGCGGAGCAGTGGTAAGAGTACATGGTGCCGCCCCCGGGCTGCCCCCGTATCGCCGTGCTGGAGTAAAGGTGCTGCTGAGGGGGACTGCCCCGACCACCACCCCCCGTCATCAGGCTGTCCACCGTGAAGGTGGAGGTGTCCATGGGCTGGACGTCGAGGTGCGAGGGGTCCACGATGACGCCCACCCCCGGCTTGATGTCCTGGTGGTACTTGCCACTACTCATGCAGTGGCTCAGCTCGGTGGAGGGCTCTCTCTTGGGCTTGCACTCGCCGCCCTTGCCCACCCCCGCCTTGCCCCCATCCAACACCATCTTCTCGTCGCCCCTCTTGTGCGGGACATCCTGCTGCTGCTGTCTCTTCAGCGCATCCTCCTTCTCCTTCACCGCGTCCTTCTTCTTGAACCGCCGGCGTCGTCGCAGGTAGGAGCCGTTGTCGAACATGTTGTACGAGTCCGGGTCCAGGGTCCAGTAGCTGCCCTTGCCCGGCTTCTTGTCGTCCCGCGGGACCTTCACGAAGCACTCGTTGAGCGACAGGTTGTGTCTGATGGAGTTCTGCCAGCCCTGCTTGTTCTCGCGGTAGTACGGGAACCGCTCCATGATGAACTGGTAGATTCCGTTCAGGGTGATCCTCTTCTCCGGCGCATTCTGGATGGCCATGGCGATCAGGGCGATGTACGAGTACGGGGGTTTCACCATGTCCTTGGCCGGTCCGTGGTGGTGCAGCGGTTGCTGGTGTGGGTTCAGAGGGTAGGGGGACGCGGCGTACCCGTACCTCGAATACTGGTCGTACGGGTAGCCGGCAGCGGCCGCCCCCATGTGGGCCGCCCCGGGGTACCCGCCCGCCGCCGCCGGGTGTCTGTAGTAGGCGTTCTGCTCGCCGAACAGCGTGTGCATGGCGAGGGAGGTCCCCGGGTAGGTCGCGGTGGCAGGTTCCAGTTTCACGGCGGCGGCGGGGAACGAACCCCGGACCTTCAAGTCCGTGCCGGAGTCTTGGAGCGAGCCTAGTCTCGCGGCGTCACACCCGTACACACCCCCACACTCATTGACAACAGGTTGCTCCTCCCGGAAAATGGTGACTTTGGTTTATGACCGCTACCCCACTTGGCACCGGTCCTCCTCGGGAACTGCCAACAACAACACCCTCTTCAGGTGACAATAAGAAACTGTAACAGGGTGCTGAGATTCTGGATCAACGTCTCCGTGGGAAACAAACCACTTGCAGAGGCACGTGCGTGTGTGACCATGTGTGAGTGTGTGTGCAGGCCAAGGAGGAAGTATGTCTGCCCTTGATCTTCAGATGTCGCGGGGAATCCCTTCAGGCAACATACTAAACATCAACATCGCATACGTACACACACTCAACTGAGGGCCCCTGTTATTTCAATATCCTCTCTTCCCCCTTTTTATTTTATTCTTTCTTGTTTCCGGACGAGACTCTGTCACAGAGACCGCGTGGTTAGCTCACGGAAAGCAATCACTCGCAAAGCAACTCTCTTATTATGACACACAACACGTCAGGTTTACACAGCGATTAAGTGAAAACAGTCTGCTTGTTTCCTTTCACCACAATGTAGAGAAAACAACGGCAGAGAAGGGTTTTTGGTGAGGTTTTTTTCCCTCCTCCTCGTTGAAAACACACGGACGGGTCTCGAAACCCCCGCTAACGCTAGAACAACAAGCGCGCCAAGCTTCAGGAACCACACAACTGAAACGATCGGCTCAAAGCCGCGCTAGGTGCGAAGGCTTTTCCACAAGACTCTACCCGTGGAGGAGCTCTCATTGGCCGAGCGGCCATCTCACCACCTCTAACCACGCCCTCCGCACTCCCGACGGCCAATAACTCCGGTGGATCGACCACGCCTACTCGACTACCAGCTCCCCCACCCTCCCCCACCCCTACCGCTCTTACGTACTTTCCTTTATTCAGTTAATTCGATTTTTGCTAGGGGGAGACGATAAGGTAAGAGGCGTTTTATTCAATTTGAACCCCTCTATTTTTCCACCCCTCGTCCCTTTAACACTCCAAAAGCGTTCACTCTAGGAAAACCCCTACGGTTAGTTTCTTTTAATCAAGTCACCCCTCCCCCTTCTCACTCTCTTTTCGACACCTCCACCAAAAATATCTCTCCACCACGAAATGGAACAGCAGAAGCGTGATAATTTGGTAGAGGAGGGTAAAGATTAGAAAAGGAGAACACAGAATTTAGAATTTAAAAAAAAAAATTGACAACATCGGGTTTTTCGTAGAATATAGACTACAAAAGAGAGCTAGAGAAACGAAATAAAACCTGCGTTAAAGAAAACAAAAACAAATGAAAATAAAAGGCGCGCGGGGAAATTAGATTGTGGCTCGAGGCTACTCTAAACAGATTATTGTCACCCTAGCTTAACGCAAACAAGCTTAAGAGAAGATGGAAGCGTTTCAGACGGATAAAACGCTTGGCTCGTATCTGCGGGAAGACCAGATGACAAAACTCCACAGGGGTTTACCTTGACTGGTGTGGGGGATTTTCGGATACCTTCAGGAAAAAAAGGCTTCGTCAGCCAGAGAAAACAATGTAGCTTAGCACACATCCACATATAAACCAGGGACGAAGCGAGTTGAGCGGTGAAACCTATGGAAGAGGTGTCGGTATTGGGTCCGAGGGAGGTCCCCAAGACATCCGGCCGCGCTCTCTTTGTCCGTTGACCGAACATCCGCTGGAGACTCGTAGTGGTTCCTTCTTCCATCCGCGGCGCGCGTTGTGTCTGTCTGTCTGTGTGTTTGTGTTGCAGTTATAGTGTGTGGTGGCTTATAGGTCATCGGCCGCACAGGAAGACAAGTCTTTGGATCGTCAAAACACGTTCGTGGACGTTCAAACCACTTGAAGTCTCTTCGTGATCACATTTATCTTCTGAAGTAAACTTTGTTGGAGACCTTCTCTGGCATTTTCATAACAATATTTAAAATATTAATATTGTTTAGTGAAGTTTAAATTGTTTCTTTGTAAGACCATTAAAAAAACGCCAATTAATACGTTAAAATTGTTTTAATAAGCTTACCAATGAAAATATTAAGGCGGGAGTATATTGAAAACGTGTTCAGGGCAGTTTTTATATCAAAACATTTTTCTGGCTTTAACAAATCAAATATTTCTCCAGTAGAAACATATAGTTTAATTTTCTTCGCATGGTGTTATCAACAGTTGTTGAATATCTTTCAAGAGCATGGCGGCATCAGATGACAAACTTTTTAAATTAATATAAAAAGTTGTCATTAAATTCCAGGACACCCTTGACGAATAAAAGTGCAAAAACACCGCCCTTAACTCTCGTTACATACAGCCTCACTTTAAGTTGTGTAGAAAGTGCGAGAAATTGCGAGGTTTGTCAAACTACTTAGAATCAAATTAAGTAGACTCGATCTTCTTGTTTCAAATAATGGAAATAAACTACATTCCTATTTTTTATATATATATTAACGGTCGTGATTCTATTTTATAGTTTTCTCCTCTAATTTTTTATAGAAACTCGATAACAGATTTTAATTAGTTTTACTCTAGAGTATAAAGAATAAGTTGATATAACTTGAATGTGTTTCTGGTAATAATCTCCTTTCAAGGTCATAATGCAGTGGACCAACATTATAAGGTAGATAGAGGGGGAAGGGGGAGTCACTAAAATGAAAGTTTCACCCGGGCACAAAATTATTCTTAAGACGATTCTAACCTTATGCATCAGAAAGTCTTAAACCACTCGTCTTAAGATTTAAGTAAAGGACTTATTCGACTTTGAGATAAAATAAGTTCGCTTAAAACACTGAGTCGTATGCAAGAACTTGACTAAGTAGATGCTAAGTGGACACTAGCGTGGGTTTGCCTGCGTCATCATAGGTTGGACTATGGAGCGATCGTGCACTGGGGACCACACTATCGGTCCACCAAGCATCCACTAACGTCCTTACATACCGCCCTAATTAAGCTCAGATAGAGATCTATTTTAGTTTAGATAGAACAGTAATTGAGAAATCAATTAATTTTCACTTACGTTTCAAAGTTTGATTGAATAACATGTATTAACTTTATTTTGTTCAAATTTAATTCCATTCTCTAACTTTTTAAGTTTCATAGTTTTCCCCTGACAATAGGCTTACAAAAATAGTAAATTGATAGATATTTCTAAAAGCAATAGTTTTATCTGGTTATTTATACAGACTGAAAATATTGGGTAAATTTAGCTTTACGTAAATCCGATACCTTAACTCAGGAGGTAGCGTGTCTGTCTACTAATTTAGGTGCCCAGGTTCGGTTCCCTGCATGACTGAAAAATGTATAATTGATGAAAATATGGGCTTACCCTTTCACGTTGATAAATTAACGGCCGTGGACTGGATGTTGTGGCCAAGACATATGAAGCTAGCCAGCCGGTAGGGGGAAATATATGGCTTGAATAAAGAATTGACCACGGGCTGGATTATTATTATTATTAGCACCGCGTCTTACTACCCGTTCGGGTTATACGCACTTACGCTAATATGTAATGGTAGGGTGATTGAGAGATGAAATGGAGGACCTACAGTTTAACGTGGAATCCGAACCACGGTGGAGGCCTGGCATTCCCCACATTCACAAGAGGTCTTGTCAGAGGTGAAGGAAGGGTTTGGTAATCAGATAAATCTATGCCGGGACCGAGGATTGAACCCCGGCCGCCAGCATAGAAGTCCGACACCTTACCCCTAGACCGCCAGGTCACCTGCCCCCGCGGGCTGAAAACAGTGATGGATGTAAAAAAAAAGATTTACGTAAACTGCTGTGACTTTTGTTCATCTACTTACAGTAGCCTATTTTATCTTTGAAACGAAATAAGTTGGATCAACCTTTACACATGCTAAATAGATAGGCCTACATGTTTATTTATTAAATTTATCAGAGATGAATCGAATCCAAATCCTAAATTTTCTCTAGAATCTCAAATCCAAATTCGAGTCCTCAAATCTTTTTTTTAGTACAATTTTAGTTAAAAAGATAATATTTAAAATTTAATTTAAAAACAAATCGTGTGAGGTTTGGTGTTATTGACGGATTATAATTTGTATGTCACTACGTAATAGACAAAGATAGCACTTGTTATTTAAATTAAACATATTAATACCGGTCTGTTATTTTGTTGTTGTGTTGTTACTCCCCCAACAACAGTTGTCTAATAATTCCTTTCGTCAATTTCATTTAAAATTGCTATTTAAGGTCAAGTACTTCGTAATTTGTTCGAGATACTTTTTTTAAAGTTTTTTTACGAATCTCGAATCTCATGAATACCGTAAGATTTGAGGGATTCAATAGTCCCCATCTCTAATATACCTGTGTGTTATTCCTTAGTTCTAGCTACAGCGCATATGTTTACTTTATTAAAGGCTCCGATCTCGATTCCAGGTGGGAATTTATAATCGGTGAAATTAGTGCTTCGTCTTTAACAATGATAAACGAACGGCCGGGGGACCGAGTGTTGTGTATGTGTGCTAGTTTGTAAGTCATGTGACGATATAATCAGTTGGTTAAACAGTCGAGCCCTTGTAACAAAATATATATATATATAGCCCTAGTGCTGTTACATTACAGATAACAGAAAACAATTTGAGTGTAAAATTTACATAGCTTCAAATCATAATATAACTTAAAGCGCGCGTCACACGCCAATAACTCTGTGATACAGTCGGCTAGAAATATTAAGTTTACACCAACACTATTGCACGTGGATCATTTCTGATCAAACATTAATGGTGATGAAGGGTTATTAGAGGTTCCTAATACTGAACATAGCTGAAATATTAAATTATATTAATTTTTGGATAAAAACTGCATTGAAAAGGCCGTTTTTTACCCATTTTAAAATGACTTCTCAGCTAAGCACTGTCCATACATCTTCATTCTGTCATAACAGGGACATACTGTAGTTATTAACAAGAAACTTTGTCGCTTTGTCCCCCATCGTCACCGCGGAAAATGTCGAGTAATCATTCGAATACGAATACACGGCACCAAGGCCGGGTTTGGCCAGTCAAAAATTTCAGGAGGGGGGGGGGGGAGAGTTGGTGGGCACACCCCCCAATTGCTGGAGGCTAAAAAGAATTATAAATTATAAACAGTTCTATAAGCTCTCTGAAGTGGGTTTTGTTATGGTAAAATAACCCCCAAAATGCCGAAGGCTTGGAAAATTTCTAAATATTTAACACCTCTAGAAACTCTCTGAAGTGATTTTTATGGTAAGGCAGCCCCCTAATTTGTATTTATATCTTATAATAATAATAATAATTAGCACCACGTATTACTACCCGCTCGGGTTATACGCACTTACGCTAATATGTAATGGTAGGGTGATTGTGAGATGAAATGGAGGACCTACAGTTTAACGTGGGATCCGATCCACGGTGGAGGCCTGGCATCCCCCACATTCACAAGATGTCTTGTCAGAGGTGAAGGAAGAGTTTGGCAATCAGATAAATCTGTGCCGGGACCGAGGATCGAACCCCGGACCCCAGCACAGAAGTCCTGCACTTTACCCCTAGACCACCAGGTAACCTTATTTGTATCTTAATTTTGATATAGTTTGAACCATAAATAAAGCCATATATATTTTGTTCATAAAATTTCGAGGGGGGTTTGAGCACCCCTCACCCCTCCCCCGGCTATGACCTTGCACTGGACACATTTCTGACATATCTTGACCTTTTCTTTTCCCTTTTACTCCCATGATACCTCGCGTGAGCCGGAAGTTGAGTTTTTTGTTATTCCTATCTTAAGCAAAATATTAACAAAGCTTTTAAAAAAATTATACACCACATTATGTGACCTTGGATATTGTAACTGATACAGTTGAGAGTCCAATTACCATAGGACTGGACTTAACTAACACGGTTAAAACAAAAATATAATTAAAAACAATTTGTTTGTTGTGAAAACTTTGACTGCGAAAATTATAGTCTTGTAGTTCATAAGGTTTGGCGGATGGATACATAAAAGTAGATCTTGTAACTATTGATAACTGTCATCTACCAACACTCCTATGGTTAATGGACTATAGGTAATAAGAGATAGGCTATGCTAATTTTATTTTATATCATAGTTAAAAATAAAACTTTTGCGAAAGGAACAAATGCCTATTTTAAATAACATACCCTTTTTTTAAAAAAAACTTATAACAATATTTCTATGACCACGTTGCCTCCATGTTTTTGAATTTAGATAATTGGAGAATATTTGTTTCAAGTTTGTTTTTTAGCACCAAGTCTTACCACCCGCTCGTATACACCTTTGTACAACAGTTTCAGGGGCTTAGGGAGGCTATATTTATGGCAAGTGTTTGCGTGGAGGAAGAATGGAAAACCATTTTGGGGGGAAAAAACCACCCTTATTACACCCAACTGAGATTCGAACTTCGATCTCCCCATCATTGGCAGTCTAGTTCACCGCGAGAAAAAACACCTTAGACCATGCAACCACTGAAGTGGGTTGGTTTCAAGTTGAAATATATCCTATTATCTCTCTTTGAATGTTAGATTCATATTTTTCCCGGGTGATCAAGCTAAATATAAAACAAATGAATACCGTAATAAATAGTTCTGTACATATTAATTGATATTAACCATTATTAACGTGGTTTAATACGTCAGTCTCGCAATAGGTATAAATACGCCCCTGGTGGTCGAATGAGCTACTGAACTAAACATTTATTTAAGCGACCACCATCTTGAAACGGATAACCAGATCGCAAGATCCGGCCTAGGTCCAAACTTTGTTAAGACTGGTCCACGCATTTGGCAGTAATCGTGGAACAAATAGACAAACGCGAAATATCCGCTCGGTAAATTAACTCCTCTTGGTATTTTATCATTCTTCAAATCTGTAACCGGGTTCCTTAATCCACTACCGCTACTAACATAGTGTAAAAACTTGGCGCATGGGTTCAACTCCTGTGACAGTCCATTTTATAAAATGTATTAATTTCATTTGATATAAATTGGCTGTGTATATCCCGAACGGGTAGTAAGACGCGGAGCTAATAATAATAAAGATATTAAATGGTGTCGCTATAACTAAAAAAAACCTGAAAATACCATGTAAAATATGATGTTATATTAGCCTTTTTTTAAATTTGAATAGAAAATCAAACTTAAAAGTATAAAACAATTTTTTTGGTGTCTTATAATCAGGGCTTCCTCAAGTATAATTTTGAGCCCAGGTGAACTATGATTTAAGCGCCCCCTTCTCTTTAAAGTCCCATAAATTTTAAAGGAACTCATTACACGATGGATGAATTTCTTATGTTCATGAACGCTGGTTCTAATAGGGACATGAGTTGTAAAAAAAAAAGCATAGAAAATTAGTGCAATGTACAAGCTTTTTTAAGACAACATCGGTGGCATGGCGCCCCCTACAGCCCAATGCCCCGGGCAGTCGTCACCTCATTCGCCCCTTGGGGTGGCCCTGCTTATAATCGCATACATTTTGGTTCAAACTCAAGGTATTTTAACAATCATAAATTTAGCGATAGTGTACTTAAACTAAACATTGATGGATAACCGATATCCTCTTAGATACATCAATACATGAACCAAATTTGAACTTATGAATGCAACAATGTCAAAATTTCTGGGATTATTATAGTATAAAATGGATGTTCTACTTTTTACTTCCACTTACGGTTAAAGTAAATCTGACTGTAAAAATTATATTGCATAATTTTAACAAGTGTATAGTTATAAGTTATAAATAGTTTTACCGTGCAAGCCTAATGCTCCCAGAATTACAAACAAACCAAACAGCAGAACAACTGAATACAACAATACGCACATTTCTGAAACAAGATGAACCGTTTAGCGAATACGTGCATTACCCGGGGACAATGGAAAGGTGAGTTATGCCCTTTGTCTGCCACAAATCACCGGATTTAACGGACTTGTCGGCCACCGTCCATGGAATCACAAATGACGGAAGTTGTTCGCTAAACCTTCTTTGTACCTTAATACAGTAGCCCCGTGGCTTCTTTGGTGCTGACTGACAGCTCACAGCTGACTTATGACAGTCAACATTTAGGTATATACCTAAACTTTGACTGTCAGACGTAACAGCTGCTAAACACATGTCTTTGCAGATCATTTGGCTTGGCGTAGGGATACATAATTTGGTCTGGTAACTTTTCAAAGCTGTCAGCCAGCACCAAAGAAGCCATGGGGCTACTGTACGTTGGCTCAAGTAGGCTATGGTTCAATTTCTTAATTCTATTGTTATTTATTTGTTAATTTCAACATTTCAATTAAATATAAAAAGGCTTTAAAATTGTACTCATCGAAATACTTGTGTTTTTTTAATTACTGGATTAAAATAAACAGTTTTTTTTTATAAAACCCAGTATAAATCTCTCCGTGATTTAGGTCTACTGTGTTTGAGGAAAACCAATTATTTTTAGCGTCGCGTCATACATAATTTTAGTTGGAGCTATACGCCTATTAGACTAATTACATAAATGTGTTAGGGATTAGGTAAATTTTACTTAGAGGAACTTCACCAGCATTTGCGTGGAGGGAGAGTGGAAAACAGTTTGGAAGAATTATTATTACTAGCACCGTGTCTTACTACCTGTTCGGGTTATACGCACTCACGCTAATTGTGTAATGGTAGGGTGATTGTGAGATGAAACGGAGGACCTACAGTTTAACGTGGAATCCGAACCACGGTGGAGGCCTGGCATCCCACACATTCACAAGTTGTGACTAATACACGTCTTATCAGAGGTGAAGGAAGGGTTTGGCAATCAGATAAATCTGTGCCGGGACCGAGGATTGAACTCCGGACCTCCAGAACAGAAGTCCAACACCTTACCCCTAGACCTCCAGGTCAGCGTAGTTCAGAAGAAAAAACCTTAGTGAACCCGACTGGGATTGAACGCTGATCTGCTGCTCTTCCGCAGTTTAATCTACTGCGAGAGTAACGCCTTAAGACTTTTGGCCACCGATGCGGGGGAAAAACAATTGTTTTTAAAATTGGCTGTTTTTAAATTAAAAATAAGTAAATCACATTTCGCTTTTGTCGGTCACGCCAAGTCACGTTGAAATTTTTGAAAACATTTTAATGACGACACTATAGCAAAAAGGGTAAAGCAATTTTAGTTAAATTTAGCAAAATGTAAACTCTCTTTGAACAAACGTTGTAGCACGGGCTAAAACAAAAATATTAAATAAATATGTCAATTCCATAAGAAACCAAGGGGATGAAAAAATTGTTTATTTCTTGTAATTACATTTAACACTAGGATTATTAATTACTTAATATGCTAGAGATGAGAAAGCTTGTTTAAAGGAAGTGCATGCACCTGCATTAGCATAGCGATGGAATGGTAAAACCACAAATGTATAAAACCCCACTTCAGTACACCCGCCCGAGATTATATCCCCGATTTCTTCTTAAATTACAAATCAAACAAGGCGAGACCGACGCTCTTGAACTATGTGCCCACGGGTGTAGACAAAATAAAAGTGTTATCATGTTTGTCAGTGATCACGTGTGTATATCAGTATATCAGGTTAAATGTAGTGCGTGCAATTATTTATTTGAAAGTCTGTGAATGGCAGCTGATTTCATTTGTCACTTAAAAATAATTTTAAAAAAAGGCAAATTTTACATTATTATTATTATTAGCACCGCGTCTTACTACCCGTTCGGGTTATACGCACTTACGCTAATGTGTAATGGTAGGGTGATTGCGGGATGAAATGAAGGACCTACAGTTTAACGTGGAATCCGAACCACGGTGGAGGCCTGGCATTCCTCACATTCAAAATGTACATTAAATTAACAAAACGCTATAGGTGTTCCAGATTATTATCGAATGATATTCACAGTAAAATATGGGCATAAAAATTATAATTAAAATCGTCTTACACCTTCGCTCAGTCGATAGCATGTCTGCCTACTGAGCTAATGGTCCCGGATTTGATTCCAGACATGGTCGAAAAATGTATCATTAATAAAATGTGGGTTTCCTCTTTTCGTAGTGATGACTTAGGGCCAGTTTCATAGTCAAATTTAGTACGCCTCAAGTGCGGCGCTACACTAATTAGGTGACCTGGCGGCCTGGGGGTAAGGTGTCAGACTTCTATGCTGGCGGCCGGGGTTCAATCCTCGGTCCCGGCAAAGATTTATCTGATTACTAAACCCTTCCTTCACCTCTGACAAGACATCTTGTGAATGTGAAGAATGCCAGGCCTCCACCGTGGTTCGGATTCCGCGTTAAACTGTAGGTCCTCCATTTCATCTCACAATCACCCTACCATTACACATTAACGTAAGTGCGTATAACCCGAACGGGTAGTAAGACGCGGTGCTAATAATAATACACTAAGTTCATGACGACACCCACCTAAACCAGAATGGAATGAGCCAGTTTCCTATGCGAGAACGGCTCATTCCATTCTGGTTTAGGTGGGTGTCGTCATGAACTTAGTGTACCGCCGCACTTGAGGCGAACTAAATTTGACTATGAAACTTGCCCTTAACGACCGGGAGACTGTAAGTTTTATATGCTCTAGATTTTAATTAGTGTATCAGTCAGTTTAGAAAGTGAACGTTAAAATAATATCTCAAATAAAAAATAAATTCAGTGTTTTAGCTAACATTTGAATCAAATGCTCTCTATTAGACGATCTACTGGCGGTCAGTTACACCAGTGAGACTTGCTTACAATCTCGAAGAAGGAACTCCTCGTGGTCAAACTGTAATGTGGGATTAACGCCAACCTTTTAAACGCAGATCATAACAGGTATGCATGACCCCGCTGTAATACGCCCATCTGCAAGACCACATGTTAATTTCAAAAACAAACTATTTATTTTTTAATTATCTGAAAGGTGTTTTATATAATTATATTTTCAATAATTTTTAGGAGAAAGTATGTGTGATTGTGTAGTACCTTTTATTTATTAAAAAAATTCTCTCCCAAACGCTAATAATTAATAGTTACTTTTAAATAGTAACTTATTTGCCTTATAACCTATTAAGATTATTTAGGATTATAATAATTTTACAGCTGTATTCTTCTGAGCAATTAAAGGTTGTACCGAGATTTTTTTTAAACTATTCTTAAAACTCTTTAGATACACTTATCTAAACATATGTGAAACTTTCACTAATTTAACACAATAATTATCTACCAAACATTTTAGTACCAATAAAGAAACGTTTGGTTTTTTTTTGTTTTATTTTTGTCGAACGTCTCGAAAGTCCTCCATTGAATCTAGCGACCGTTATTTCGGCCGCTAGTCTCCGTACAACAATAAACCCACAGAGCTCGATGAAAGGTGTCCTAGATTGACCGCTACGGACGGTTTTAAGATTGTCGTCACGTCTGAAAGGAAGTGTTGACAGCTATCGTGACGCGAGAGTTCTCGGTTCACATCTGGTCTATGTCCTGGACACTAAGACCTTTGACACATTTCCTAGTATCCTATTTTAACTCATCCCTCGTCGACATTTACAATTAAATAAGCTGTTATAAAATTATAAATGATTTACACAAAAGTGAAAGATGGCTGGTGTTTTTTTTTATCTTAGCACCGCGTCGTACTACCCATTTGGATAATGAACTAAATTACTCCAATGGTTTTAGGGATTAGGGAGGTTATATTTATAAGAAGTGTACCCGTATTTGCGTGGAGAGAGAGAGGGTTGAAAACCATTTTAGGAAAAACACCCTTAATTCACCCGGCTGAGATTCGAACCTTGATCACCCAGTCGTTGGCAGTCTAGTATACTGCGAGAGTAGCGCGTTAGACCATGCGTCCACCGAAGAGGGTTGGCTGGTGTTAATGATAACGTAAAATTCACAAATCTCGAGAAAGGCAAACTTAGAGTAGTCCTAATAAAATATCAAACACTGTCAATAAAATATTTCTAATTTATTTACTAAAGAGGGTCGTCTAAAACCGTGATAATCCTTATTTGACGACAAAACATGTTATCAGTGATTTCTGGTGGCATACCACTTGAACTATAAGGTTTTTATGGTCAGTCAAGGCCTTGAGGATAGCGAATAGCCATGAATTCTACTTAATTTTTATAGCTAAACTTCAGGATTTGATAGACGTTTAAATAGTGAAAACGTCCCATCTAAATCAATGAGGGTTACCATGTTTTTGCACCAACCCCCTCTAAAAATTCAATTTGCAGATATTATTTATTTTAAAATATCTTTACTTATTTTTCCTAGTCACCGTTTTTACCCTCTTATGGCAATTTCTTATGCAAATTTTCCACCTCGGGAAATTTATGGAACAAGAAATTTTTGTGCTCCTAAACTCAAAAAATCGGGTCTTACCATTTATTCTGTCTGTATGTATTTACCCAGAGCTAAGGAAACTGTTTAGTATATTTTGTTCTTAGGTGTTTCGTGGGCAAACCTCGAGGTTAAACAGGGAGTTTAACTTTAACCTTAAAGTCAAGGGTAATTTAACTGTCACTAATTTGTGAAAATCGTAGAGATTTTAAAAATGTCTTTAATTATTTGGTCAAGAATGTGTTTTGGAGAGCGTTTTTCATGATAAATAAGAATATACTTTTGTTCTTATAAATAAATATTGATTTTGATTTAGGCCTATTGATGACTGATTAATAATTTAATAATTTTTTTTAAATAACGATTTTGTTTAAAATTTATATCTGAAAGGTGTGTTTTATATAAATATATATTTTTAAATATGAGTAAAAATATATTTGACTGACAGACAATTTTTAAGTATTTGTTTTGAATATCAATTTTTAGGAGAAAGTATGATTGTATCGTACCTTTTTTATTTAAAAAAATCAATAATTCTCTCAAAAATGCCAATAATTAATAGTTATTTTTAAATAATAACTTATTTGCTTTATAGCCTATTAAAATTATTTAACATTATAATAATTTTACAGATGTATTTTTCTGATCAATTAAAGGTGGTACCCAGATATTTTTTTTACTATTCTTAAACTTTTCAAGATGAAGTATCTAAAACCCAACACCACTACTTCGCCACCTCTCTTTAACAATGTCCTTGATTTGTAGGACTTTATTTGATACCAGTAAACCCTTGCGAAACCTTCGCACATTCAACCTCCCCCCTACCCCCTCCCCAAAAAAGATTTAGTCTTTTGTTGTGTTGTTGGAATTAAATACTCAGCGAAGTGTATACACAAAATAGCAAATAGAGTTTATCTTCGGTAATTTATATAAAAATATTGTTAGATTTTCTCTTTTAACTTAAATTTTAAACAAACCATGTGTTTTAACGTTAACCGAGTATGCTATGTCAGAATTCGGTAAAAAATTCCTATCCACTGATACCTTATTCATCGCTGTAGGATTTGTATTGGTTGAAAAAAAAGGGATGTTGACAACACAAATGATATATAATATAATTAAAACTACCCTAAGCTGTTCCGCTTGTAATGATACTGTTTTGGACCCCTCTCATATATTAAAAAAGTCATAGATTAAGGGTATTTTTCTTTGATAGACGGTATATTAAATATCCTTTTAATACTTTATCCATGGAGAGACACGCACTTTTCAGAAATAATATCAATGTAATGAATCATAAAACTTATTTTTCTTTCAAAGATCAACTCCGTAATGTTTACCAAAAAAGCATGTGACGCTGGCTCCCTCTACTCAATAGGAAGCCAGCCTTCATAACACCTGTTACCAGGAGATTTTCCATTAGTTAGTTTTAACACTGGTGACAAGGGGTCCAAGAGGCAAAGGGTAGGTAATATATAAGCAACTTGTGCATATGAATCTATAGAGAATATAACATCACCTATTACAAGGAACACGGAACATGTAATATCGTAGAATAACAATCCGTAAATCATATATTCAGTACCGAAGATGTAATCAGTTAAATAAAATATATGCAACATCAAAATAATAATAATAATATTTAGCACCGCGTATTACTACCCGTTCGGGTTATACGCTTTAAGTACTAATTACTCTAATGGATTGGGATTTGGGAAGGTTGAATTAGAGGAAGTGAACCCGCATTTGCGTGGAGGGAGAGTGGAAAACCATTTAGGAAAAACCACCCACAGTTCACCCGACCGAGATTCGAAACTCGATCTCCCCGTCCTCGGCGGTTGAGCTCAACACGACTTACGCGTTAGCCAACTCTGCCACCGAGGCGGGTCAACATCTAAAGTCTTTATAATTTCATAATTATAAGTATCAAATATACTCAGACCACATAATCGTATGATAAGTACGCAGCAACGTAAACACGCGTCGCCATCTCAATAAAACGCTGACTGATATCACTAGAATTAGTACTCAAACAACAGGGCAATGTCTCATTATAAATCCGTATCATCTTAATTGGTGCCATATCGTGGGTCAAATAAAAAATGTATTTAGCTACTGTAATGTTGATGGGGTCGCAATCCTACTTCTAAAGGTGTTTGGTTCGGTTAGTGTCTGGAATCTTCCCTGATTGAAAGAAATGGAATCTTAAGCCAGATTCTTCCAGGAATCCNGGGGGGGGGGTGAGGGAGGGGTCGTGTGTATAGAGCCACAGTTTTTTAGAGGTTTTTATAACAAAAAACTTAGGCTAAAAATAAATATAGCTTTGCTCCAGTAGATACATTTAATTTAATCTTCAGCAAATATTAATATCAGCAGCATCTGTGGGCTAGTGGTCAGAGGTCCTAAATACATATCTAGAGGTCCTGAATTCGATCCTAGGTGATTCCAAAGATTTTTGTGAAGCTGTGGGTATGGAACGTGGTCAACTTGTGAGGACAATTGTGGAGCTACTGGAATAAAGAAGCAACTTATTATTATTATTATTATTATTATTAGCACCGCATATTACTACCCGTTCGGGCTATAGCTTACTGAGCTGACCACATGACACCCTCTATCTGCAGAAGTTGGCAGTATCTTGGTCGACCGGTGGCGGACGCTCCGTCGCTATGGCTTGAATGCGGGCTAATGTCATGAAAGTTTGATAATAAGATCAAGAACAGTAAGATAATAGTTCACTTTGCTAGAAACTTTAGGGATATTATCTTCAAAAATGTTTATTGTGTTTTACTTTTTATGTTCACTTTATTTTTAAATCTATAAAATATGAACAAATGTGATCTTAATGCTTACAATACTTATTGTATAACTGTGGGTTATTAAGTCGTCGGTGACCTGGCGATCTAAGGGTGAGGTGTCGGACTTATGTGTTGAGGGTCCGGGGTTCAATCCTCGGTCCCGGCACAGATTTATCTGATTACCAAACCCTTCCTTCACCCCTGACAATACATCTTGTGAATGTGAAGAGTCCCAGGCCTCCACCGTGGTTCGGATTCCACGTTAAACTGTAGGTCCTCCATTTCATCTCACAACCACCCTACCATTACACATTAGGGTAAGTTCGTACAGAACGAACGGGTAGTAAGACGCGGTGCTAATATTAATATTATTTAAGTCGTAGGTGTTTGTTTACCTACATTCCCCTGTAAATAGGTGAAAACGCAGCCTCCATTACAGTTCTGCAACGCGTGTTGCCTATTATCTCAATGTTGAAGGGGAATCCAATACTAATATTGGTTTAGCCTTATTGGAGAGCTAACGAAAGCATCAATGCCAGGTGAAGATGTGTTTGTTTCCTTGTTACATGTTCTAGATTTGTGTTCGTCAGAGATCTGTGAGCCCTCGCGCGCCAAGAATGGAGCGGTTCAGTGCGCAGCTATAATATAGAGTACTAACTATTGGATCCAAACGGAACAGACAGGGGGGCGAGTAGCCGAAATGTCGGATATTACGGAAACAAGGGGAGGGCTGGAACGAAACAGATCAAAATTAAATAGAAGAATATATCTGAAATAAGGATTAGTAGACAAATTACTCCAAAGTTTAAATTAGTCAATATATTTCAAAACTTAATGTCTTATCCATGCAAACAGAACAATTTTTTTTAAATCAATTACATGCAAACTTTCATAATATACTTTAAAATGCAAAATGAAATATTATTTTAAAAAAATATTGTGATTTAAGCTTATTTTTCAGCTTTGCTTTTCTTCCCTACGACAAGGTCACATCAATTACAACAACAAACTTTCAAACACACCATTTTTTAAACAGTAACTTTTGTATTTTACATTTCACAGTATATAATGAAAACTGAATTTAATTGATTTGAAATCTTTGATTCTGTTTTCATGAATAAAATAATAGTAAATGTATTTAATAACTATACTTTGGAGTAATTAGTCTACTAATCCTTATTTCAAATCCATTCTGCTATTCCATCTAATTCTGGTTTGTTTCTATCCAGCCCTTATTTACATACTACCCAACATTTCAGCTACTCGACCACCTGTCAGCCCCATTTAGGTCGGATAGTCGACTCTGCTGTGGTCACATTTTAAAGGTGCATTCTTGGAGGATTATTATTATTATTATTATTATTATTAGCACCGCGTCTTACTACCCGTTCGGGTTACACGCACTTACGCTAATGTGTAATGGTAGGGTGAATGTGAGATGAAATGAAGGACCTACAGTTTAACGTGGAATCCGAACCACGGTGGAGACCTGGCATTCCTCACATTCACAAGATGTCTTGTCAGAGTTCTTGGAGGAATTAAGGGGCAAACACTAATTGTTTATGAAAAGTAATATTTATAACATCAAATGAAGATAGACCTATTACAGAATGTATATTACAATACATATAATATACACTCATTATATTATTGTGGTTCGGATAGCCGGGACTCTACTCGAAAGTGTGCCGCTAACAAACACAGATTGAAAGCCGCTGTCCAGGATCATCTTATTACCGGCGCGGGAATCCAATGTTTGGATAAAATTCCCCCATTAAAACCCCCGCCAATAAACGTCCCCTATAAATAAAACCGGCCACACCACTGAAGTGCCTCTACAGATCCTATCCTGTGGTGTGCCGCCGCTACTGTTCAGTAGCCTCGCTGCACTTTGTACCGCGGAGTCTTTAAGTGCCGCTGATAGCAGTTTTATGTCAATCACTGTTCAATGTTTTCCACACTTCTTGTAAACTCCTCTGAGCGCTTCCCCTCGAGGAAGGGGGGCCCCACAGCGCACCATACAGTGTGCCCCAGAGATGGGGGGCCGGTGGGGGGTAGAAAGAGAGGGGGAGACACCGGGTGTTCTACGCTAGACAGTTTTTGATCTCTTCGGTTTATTTAGACACTGTCATCGCGTTGACTGAGCAGAGAACGTAAAAAAAAA
>CABFVX010005079.1:0-30629 GCA_902151425.1 Timema shepardi | reverse complement strand
GGGGGGGGGGGATTCACTATCTGCAGTCGTGTCTATTGCGGGAGGGACGCCCTAGTTCAGACGTTCACAACCTGAGGTCCGCGAAACAAATCTAGATTTTTTGGGGTAATTTTTTTTATTTATATTTTCAAATCATGTAAACAAAACACTCGATATTCACAATTCGTTTAAAAATTGTTTTCTTTTCTATTATATAGGCCTACTGTCCAACTAAAGATCTTTCTTATTTTATTATTACTAAATGGTTTACGTGGGATACTAGAAATGTGTGCGCATATTTTAAATTTCGCCTCGTATGTCGGAGAAGAGTAGAGGGGGGAGGGGCACAGCTAATTATGATTGGCTTCAGGGGGACCGCGATGTGGAAAGGATTGAGAGCCACTGTCCCATATTATTCGATCATAGAAGTGTGTCATTGAATTGTTTACGTTGAGAAAGACAAGATTAATTAATTTTTTTAAGTATCACGTCTTGCTACCGTTCGGTTTATACCTACCAGTTATGCTAATGGGCTAAGGATGAGGAAGGTTGAATTGAAATGAAGTGTATCCATATTTTCTTGGAGAGAGAGAGAGAGAGAGTAGGAAACCATTTAGGAAATAAAACCCTCTCAGTGCACCAGACTGGGATCAAACCATGATCGCCCTGTTATGTGCAGTTCATTCTATTGCTAGAGTGATGCCTTAGACCATGCGGCCACCGAAGCGAGTCTCACCGAGTTAAGACAACAGAAGCGACAGTTAGTTTTGAAGTCTCTCAAACCAAAAAACTTATGCAAGTACAGTTTACTGCAATCTTCACTCGACAACATCAAGATAGGGGTCAATTTAGTGATATAGTTTTTTTATTTTAAAAATTGACATTTTTTTTAATATGTTGAAAATGTTTTACTGGTATTATTCCCACTGTTTACTAAAGTAGAAGGTGACCTGGTGGTCTAGAGGTAAGGTGTCGGACTTCTGGGCTGGGGTCCGGGGTTCAATCCTCGGTCCCGGCACAGATTTATCTGATTACCAAACCCTTGCTTCACCTCTGACAAGACGTGTATTAATCACAACTTATGAATGTGTGGAATGTCAGGCCTCCACGGTGGTTCGGATCCCACGTTAAACTGTAGGTCCTCCATTTCATCTCACAATCACCCTATCATTACACATTAGCGTAAGTGAGTATAACCCGAACGGGTAGTAAGACGTGGTGCTAATAATAATAATAATAATAATAATAATAATAATAAGTATAATGCAGGACAACGCCTATTTTTTCTAGTCTTTATGACAAAAAATATTTTAGTCAAAATAAATTGAATATTGTTCCAGTAGAAACATAGAGGATAATTTTCTTCACACGGTGATATCAACAGTTGTTGAATATGTCATGGTTATGGCGACATTAGATGAGAAACTTTTTAAAGATAAAAAGTTGTCATTAAATTCCATGATACTCTTGACAGATATTCAACAACTGTTGATATCACCCGGTGAAGAAAGTTAAGCTCTCTATGTTCATACTGGAGAAATATTTGATTAATTTGAATTTAAAAATGGCACCTTGACACGGGAATAAAACCCGTGACCTTTTAGATGAGTGCACCAATGTTCTAGCCACTGAGCTATCTGTGTCAATATAATTATTCAATTTAAAGAATATATTTAGATGAGGCTATAACCGTTATTATAAAATATAATAGTTTGGCTCTTTAATACATCATATATTTGATTTATTAAAAAAAAAGCCTGATCTTTTCTCGCGTCCCCTACATCCCCACCTTAACTATAAACTACACTCGTGAGTCTTGGAGCAACAATAAGACATTGTTGTGACTGACACGTGGAGGAGTTTGGAGGAGGAGCTTTGAAGGAGCAGTGACTTATCTAGCTTTCAGTCTTCATATCAAGTTTGGACTGTACCTCTGGCAAGTACTGATAGCAATGATCCAGACTGCGTATAGCCCGAACGGGTAGTAAGACGCGGTGCTAATAATAATAATAATCATCATCCAGACCCGCTACTTTCACAATAGACCAGGCTGGTATGATGGAGAGGAACGTGGTTCGATTCCGGTCGGGTGTACTGAGGGTGGTTTTCCCCTAAATGGTTTCCCACTTTCTATATCTGTGTGGTAATGTCCATAAATTTAACCTTACTAATCCTCAACACCTTAGCTTAATTAGTACATGGCCGTCAAACCGAACGGGCAGTAAGACGCGCTGCTAAAGAAAATTAATAATTACGTAGCAAATCTGAAGACGCGAGTAAATGTTGCGTTTGTTTTAAATCTAGCGTTACAAAAACATATTTTAAAAAAACTCCATGACGTCAGCTTACATGTACTCTACCAACCGAGTAGACTCCATCTGTGGGTGAAGATAGTGCCATCATTTGCGGATAGAGGGTGCCATGCGGTCAGCACAGCGAACCTTCTGGCTGCTAACCTCAGTTTTCCAAATCGGAGCTGATACTTTTGTTTTATTCGAGTATCTCCTCATTTGTCCTCACGGGACTGAGTATAATATTTACATAGATATCTGAAAACAAAAATCCACTATTTAATAGATTTAGTTGTATCTAATTTATGTTCAAAACATGCACATAGGCAAGTTCTAAGATCCACAGAGCTAGGTGTGCGCACTGGTGCTGCGCTCTGTGATCAAAGACCCGGGTTCAATCACAGAGAAAACACATTTAGTATATATATATATAGAGAGAGAGAGAGAGAGAGAGAGAGATAATTTATGTAGCATTAGTATGAAGGTATAAAGTAAAAAAGTAAAATTTTCATGACAGATAATCAAACTTTAATAGATTATCCAAAATACCAAAATAATAATGGTTGAGTAGGTTTTCTGTAATTTGAGTATTTTTTTAGGTGTTTGTCTTCTATAAAAATGGGTGTCTTATACCTCCATTTTCCTAATATTTGTTATGTATTTTGGTTTGGATTAATACAATTGTAACCGACTTAATCCGGAATCTAACCAGGGTCCACTATTATTGTGATCGACCACTCTGACTACTTAGCCAAGGGGTTGGCCACAACGCAAATTAAACCTCACGAGTGTTAAAAAAAAAACAATGGGAAGAGAAAGAAATTTATATTTTAAAAAAAAGGTTGGTTTATTTTTTTGAAAGGAAATAAATTACAAGAAGGACTTGACAAATGCATCCTCGCCCCCCCCCCCCTCCACCTCCGTTTTTAACCAAGATTCCCTACACATTTCTGAGAGAAGGTTATGTGTATACAATACAGTGTGATGTACAACTACAAAAAGATCAAAAGAACAAATATAATTAGCTAAACGAAATAACTCATTTCCAAACTGACACAGCCTAAATTCCTTACATATCATTCATTGTTTAGGATGTTACGATATATTTTTAGTTATTATGTTTTAACACTAAGATTAGTTAACTTTTTTTTTACCGCTTTTTAATACCCTTCGGATTATATGCATGTATTATACCACAATAGTAAAACTGTCCATTACGCGAATTGGGCACAAATTGCATTAACTACTGCCCATTTCATGAACTAGAACTTATTGAACTATATTACTGCAATCTATAATATAAGGAACGTACTTTGTTGGAACAGCTAATTAGATTAATTGGTACAACATCTTTGGTCTATTAAACAATATAAATATGAAATATAACATGGATATGAGAAACTAATATATCAATAAATTAAGTTAAATAAAGCAGGTACAATAACATTTCTGAATAATCTTCATTGAGATTGTTAGATAGTAGAGTTCTGAAATTAATTAGCATACAACAAGGAAAAAATATAAATGTGTGCAAAACAATATTTAAGTGGTAGCAGATTATAGGTATAGTTGATAAACAAAATGAAAAGTAGAAACTAACAAATTGACTATAATAGTGTTATTAATATAATCACTTAAAGAATCTACCAAATTTGAGTACATAAGAAAAGATTAAGGTTATGACTTAACAAAAAGATTTACTAGGTTATTTAATATGCCAACAATAGAAAAATTATTAGTTGAATAATTAAATATACTAGTTAACAGTTTGAAAATATGTTTACAATAAAGACATGTTCCGTAATTATTATTATTATTATTATTATTATTATTATTATTATTAGCAGCACCGCGTCTTACTACCCGTTCGGGTTATACGCACTTACGCTAATGTGAAATGGTAGGGTGATTGTGAGATGAAATGGAGGACCTACAGTTTAACGTGGGATCCGAACCACGGTGGAGACCTGGCATTCCCCACATTCACAAGATGTCTTGTCAGAGGTGAAGGAAGGGTTTGGTAATTAGATAAATCTGTGCCGGGACCAGGGATTGAAGCCCGGACACCCAGCACAGGAGTCCGACGCCCTACCACCTAGACCACCAGGTCACCAGGTAGTAACTAATTGTTATGAAAGAAGTGTAACCAAAAAGGAAACATTGTTGACGTTTGAAAAGTTTGAATAAAGTACCCATTCCTTATCTGTGTGGTTTTAATTCCTCCCCTAATATAATTTGTTGCTACTCTTGGCTGGGTGACGACATGTTTCGCCGATTACGCCAACTAACAGGAGTATTACTAGAACCATACTACCACAAGTTTAACTGAGATTCTTCTTAAGATATTATATTAAACCAGCCCAACCTAATATAGCCTAACCTTCCGTTCTGAAACGACCAAACCTGATCTTCGCTTGTTCATTTCACGGACCGGCAAAAAACTCGTCTAGTTCATGAACTGAGTAGCCTAATGATTGAAGCTGCCCAGTTCAAGAAATAGTCAGTTCATAGATTGGGCAGCACGAGCTATGCACAATTCATGAACTGGACTATTTTTGCCCAGTTCACGGAATGTTCAGGAGGAGAGGCCAGTTCACGGAATGTTCAGGAGGAGAGGCCAGTTCACGGAATGGTCAGGAGGAGAGACCAGTTCACGGAATGGTCAGGAAGAGAGGCCAGTTCACGGAATGGTCAGGAAGAGAGGCCAGTTCACGGAATGGTCAGGAAGAGAGTGAGGAGAGGCCAGTTCACGGAATGGTCAGGAGGAGAGGCCAGTTCCCGAAATGGTCAGGAGGAGAGGCCAGATCATGGAATGGTCAGGAGGGGAGGCCAGATCATGGAATGGTCAGGAGGAGAGGCCAGATCATGGAATGGTCAGGAGGAGAGGCAAGTTCATGGAATGGTCAGGAGGAGAGGCCAGTTCACGGAATGGTCAGGAGGAGAGGCCAGTTCATGGAATGGTCAGGAGGAGAGACCAGTTCACGGAATGGTCAGGAGGAGAGACCAGTTCACGGAATGGTCAGGAGGAGAGGCCAGATCATGGAATGGTCAGGAGGAGAGGCCAGTTCATGGAATGGTCAGGAGGAGAGACCAGTTCATGGAATGGTCAGGAGGAGAGACCAGTTCATGGAATGGTCAGGAGGAGAGACCAGTTCATGAAATGGTCAGGAGGAGAGGCCAGTTCATGAAATGGTCAGGAGGAGAGGCCAGTTCATGAAATGGTCAGGAGGAGATACCAGTTTGTGGATTGTCGTATTCACGATTAAAGAATAACACATACTTTAATTATGCAATGGAATAGTGCTGAGTAAGGTAGAATCTTCGTGTAAAGGTATCCGAACCTGCATGGAGGTGGAGTGGAAACCCGCTTAGGACAAGCCTCCCTCAGCACACCCAACCGGGATTCGCACCCCAATCTTTCCCGTCATTGTTAAACCAGTCTGACATAAGAGTGGCGCTATAGACGGTGTGACCATCGATGTGGATTATCTAACAAATTAATAAATGTAGTAGGTACGATTAAGGTAGCTTTTAGAGAAAATTCATCTGCATGTCGAGCGGATGGGAGAACTACAGGATAACATAGCATGTGAAAAACTACCCTCAGACTACGCAGCCGGGATTTGAAACTCAACCTCTTCTTCAGCCGTCAAAACAATCAATTGCGAGCTTGACGCCTTATACCACACTATCATTAGTGTGGTTAGGTCGCTACTGTTGTATATTCACGTTAGTTGAGCTGAGTGTTGGAATTCTTTAAACAACATTATTCTGATGTGGATAATAAGAAATAATCGCCCACGCTGGTCTTGGGCTAAGGTGCTCGCCTCAGGACCCAATGCTCGTGGGTTCTAACCCAGCCGGGGTCAGCGGATTTTTCTTGAGAGACAAAATTCTGTAGCACAACTTCCCTCGGAGTGGAAGTGAAGCTATTGGTCCCATGTCAATTGTGTCATGTTAAAAAGAACCGTGTAAGGTATATGAGAATACCTTTCCCGCCAAAATTGGTAGGTTCTTTTGCTCTCACTCATAGAAACTCGGGGTTTAAGGCAATGAGGGACCACTAAACATTACGAACTCCCTTAGTACATGGTATTTCGACCAGATGGTATGGGCACTATATTTCGACCAGATGGTGTGGGCACTATATTTCGACCAGATGGTGTGGGCACTATATTTCGACCAGATGGTGTAGGCACTACTAACCGACTGAAGTACTGACTATATGCCCTGCTTTGGATAGATAGAAACCAGCCTTCAGGCTGTTGAATCGAGAAGATTCAAACATTAAAAATAAAATAAATAGCGTCGACACCTATTAGTTAAGTTAGTAGAGTTAAAATATAAAATAAACGAAGTTAAATTAAACTACCTTCTGATTGCTTGAAAAAATTGTATTTATGTGAGTTAATATCTAATAAAAGTAAATATAATAATATCCAACAACACCTTAAGTAACCGCCGTGCAAGACCCGCACTCCCAACTGTCGTGGACTGTTGAGCTAGACAGCGTTGATTATATTATTAACCTACAGGTCTAGGTTAGCTCTCAAGTCTTCCAACTGTCGTGGACTGTTGAGTTAGACAACGTTGATTATATTATTAACCTACAGGCCTAGGTTAGCTCTCGAGTCTTCCAACTGTCGTGGACTGTTGAGTTAGACAACGTTGATTATATTATTAACCTACAGGTCTAGGTTAGCTCTCGAGTCTTCCAACTGTCGTGGACTGTTGAGTTAGACAGCGTTGATTATATTATTAACCTACAGGTCTAGGTTAGCTCTCGAGTCTTCCAACTGTCGTGGACTGTTGAGTTAGACAACGTTGATTATATTATTAACCTACAGGTCTAGGTTTGCTCTCGAGTCTTCCAACTGTCGTGGACTGTTGAGTTAGACAACGTTGATTATATTATTAACCTACAGACCTAGGTTAGCTCTCGAGTCCTCCAACTGTCGTGGACTGTTGAGCTAGACAGCGTTGATTATATTATCAACCTACAGGCCTAGGTTAGCTCTCGAGTCTTCCAACTGTCGTGGACTGTTGAGCTAGACAGCGTTGATTATATTATCAACCTACAGGCCTAGGTTAGCTCTCGAGTCTTCGATCCTAAACAAATAAGAAACTTGTAGGAAATACAAACACATATTCTGCTGTCAACATTAATAACGTTTTAATATATTGTCAGTGTTATTTGATAGATATCTGCCAGAATTAATGGCTCCACATTACACGATTTGACTTATGAATACATGAGGGTAGATTTAGTAACTTTTTATAGCTGTCAGATAAGGCCTTTTCTATGAAATTCGTACTTGAAATTGTTTTACTCCATAAAATTATTGAAGTGTCATTTAGTGACATATTTATAGAAATCATTTAACTGATATATAATGTTTATCATCCGTTCATAATATACGCTTATATACTAATTACATTAATGGTTTTAAGGATTAGGAAGGTAATTTTTACAGGAAGTGTACCCGCATTTGCGTGGAGAGAGTTGAAAACTATTTTGGAAAAGCCTCCTTCAATACACCCAATCAAGATTCTAACCCAGATCTCCCGGTCATCGGCAGTTGAGTCTACGGCGAGGGTAGCGCCTTGGACCATGCGGCCACCGGAGCGGGTGATTGAAATAATAGACCACAGTAAGATCTTGTAGAGCTGTCACAACGATTTCAGAGCAAATATCGAGTAAATTGGCCAAACAGTTGCGAAGAGACCGGTGACCGCATGCTCTAAGGCGTCACTCTCGTGTTGGAATAGACTGCCGATTACAGGGAGATCGGGGCTCAAAAGGTTTTCAAAATTGTTTTTACACTCTTCCTCCACGCAAATACGGGTACACTTCCTCTAAATTTAACCTTCTGAATCCTTAAAACCGTTAGCGTAATTAGTACATATGTGTATGACCTGAAAAGTTTGTAAATAAATTTAAATTCGGAATCGCAGACACTTTGTTTTTTTTTATGATTGTGTGTGAGACTAGTTTTAGCGTTGAATCCCTCCCATTTTGTTCTGACACAATTGTGTTTTGTGCGCACGCGCGCCTCGTGTTTCTTCCCAAACGAGCGAGCGAGCGAGGCCTCTGTTTATTAGTCCGGGTCATGTCTGTATATTTGAGTTGCACTCTGGTAACTTCTTGCCACTATTTGTTGTGAAATGTCGCGTTAGAGAGGCCTTCAGGAGTAGTCCTTATTGAAAGAATTAGGATACAATCCTACACATACACATCGCTTCTCGTTTTTTTCTGACTGCCACTTTTTGTTTTGTTTTTGTTTAAAAATCCACACAAAAAGAGAGAAGTGGTTAATGGGTAGCGGAAACATCGATTGTGGGTTTGTGTTGGGGATGACGCATAGATTACATTTCACTAGTCATTGAATTATTATACGGTTTTTTCTTAACGTAAAAAAACAAAAAAAAAATAGTGTAGCTATTTATTTTCTGAGATAAATCAACGATCTTGCAAATTGTATTTTCGTGTTATTATTATTATTATTAGCACCGCGTCTTACTACCCGTTCGGGCTATACGCACTTACGCTAATGTGTAATGGTAGGGTGATTGTGAGATGAAATGAAGGACCTACAGTTTAACGTGGAATCCGAACCACGGTGGAGACCTGGCATTCCTCACATTCACAAGATGTCTTGTCAGAGGTGAAGGAAGGGTTTGGTAATCAGATAAATCTTTGCCGGGACCTGGGATTGAACCCCGGCCGCCAGCATAGAAGTCTGACACCTTACCTCTAGACCGCCAGGTCACATATTTTCATGTTGTTTGTAATAGTAATTGTTAGTCAGGTGTGTATTTCTCTCTCTCTAATTTATTCCTAAGGACTGATTTAATTCAAACATATGTACAAAAGTTACTAGATCTACTTTCGTGTATTCATACCTCAGGTCATGTGATCGTGAATTATTGTTACTTTGGATAGATACTACCACTATCTATAAAATAACATAGACATAATTATAATTAAAAAAGTAAATAATGCCTAATAGTATATTTATAATGAAATATAACTATTTAAATACATTTTATTATACAAGTTTATATATTAATATAAATAATTTACATATGTACTATATGATGTATTAATATAGGTTTGATATATTTAATATTAAATGTTTCTTTTATATAATAGATTAACATTATTATTATAATTGATTGAATTAAATATATATATTATTATTATTATTATTATTATTATTATTATTAGCACCGCGTCTTACTACCCATTCGGGTTAAACGCTCTTACACTAATGTGTAGTGGTAGGGTGATTGTGAGATGAAATGGAGGACCTACAGTATAACGTGAGATTCGAACCACGGTGGAGGCCTGGCATTCCCCACATTCACAAGTGGTGATTAATACACGTCTTGTCAGAGGTGAAGGAAGGGTTTGGCAAACAGATAAATCTGTGCCGGGACCGAGGATTGAACCCCGCACTCCCAGTACAGAAGTTTGAAACCTTACCCCTAGACCCCCAGATCACTCATTAATGCATTAATAAATTTAGTATATATTATATTAAATAATATTAATATAAATGCTATTTTATATTATTTTATAGGCCTATAGAATATTATTGATTTATTTATATTAATTAATAATACAATAAAATGCCATCATTGATGATACCCCTCCTCCCCTCCCCCCCAAATAAGATATTTTATCAAAATGTCTTCCTACCAAAATACCCCCTGACCGAGAAATCTGTAAGGTGTCGGGCTCGCCCTAACTACTTTTTGTCACCGCTGACGGGAAAGATGAAGTTCGAATCCAGGGGAAAGCCCTCCGACTATATTTTATATCCAAGATTTAAACCAAGGTTTTCTTGGCCTCTATTCATGCAAATGTTAGTACACTACCTCTAAAATATATTCTATTTATCCCTGAACATTAGAACAAGTAGCTCGCTTCAGTGAACAAACGGTCTAAAGAGTGCTAGACTTGTCTGTTGAAGAAGGAGAGATCTGGATTCAAATCCTGGTCGAGTTTTTTGAGGTTTATTTTTACTAAACAATTTTCCATTCTCCTTCCACGCCAAACGCTTCCTTCCTGATACATAACCCATAATATTAAGTAGCATACATGCATATAACCTGGACCGGTAGAACTACGAGGTGGTAAGAAATAAATTAAGTAATTAGGGACTCGTGCTGAACGTTCCTTCTATAGTAAAGAAATTAGGGACTCGTGCTGAACGTTCCTTCTATAGTAAAGAAATTAGGGACTCGTGCTGAACGTTCCTTCTATAGTAAAGTAATCAGGGACTCGTGCAGAACGTTCCTTCTATAGTAAAGTAATCAGGGACTCGTGCTGAACGTTCCTTCTATAGTAAAGTAATTAGAGACTCGTGCTGAACGTTCCTTCTATAGTAAAGTAATCAGGTACTCGTGCAGAACGTTCCTTCTATAGTAAAGTAATCAGAGACTCGTGATGAACGTTCCTTCTATAGTAAAGTAATCAGGGACTAGTGCTGAACGTTCCTTCTATAGTAAAGTAATCAGGGACTCGTGCTGAACGTTCCTTTCTATAGTAAAGAAATTAGGGACTCGTGCTGAACGTTCCTTCTATAGTAAAGAAATTAGGGACTCGTGCTGAACGTTCCTTCTATAATAAAGTAATTAGGGACTCGTGCTGAACGTTCCTTCTACAGTAAAGTGGGTAAAATCTTTTTGTCATACTCTAAATTTCAATATTTCAGCAATGCCCGATATCTGTGGGTTAATTATCTGACCCAATTAACTCGAATTGTATATATTTCAAACACGTAAACCACTCAGGACTCTACAAATGTTAGGGTTACATGATAACGACTATACTGTACTCAGCCTGTTTTGTTTTACCAGGTACAAATATTATCTGTGTATATATAAATAACATATAATATATATGTATAAATAACATTTAGGTATCAAAAAGTAGTATTACAGTAAGATTTGGCTAATTTGATATTGATTAGATTGAAAAATTGAATAAAATTGAACCCACCATGATTCTCCATGAAGTTAAGAAGTTAATATTTAAATCAATTATAAAAAATTGCATTTGATTCAAATTTTAAAAGGAAATATTTGGATAATTCTAACTCTATAAGGTACATGGTTAATTTGTTCTAGTAATTATCTTTATTAAATCATCCTTACGCCAAGAATGTCAAATAAAGAAAACACCTACAATGATGGAAAACTTGAGGAGATTCGTTGAATCCCAACCAAACGTAAAACGTGCAAGACAACATTTTTAATGCAATCAGTAAACTTGAAGATGTTTATTGTGTCAAGAAGCAAGCCACAACAAACTAAAATGGTCAATGTTTTCCATCGTAGTATCATTTAAGTGCAAAAACGGGTTTAACCCTGAAATTGTTGTATGTTAATTTTTCCAAAGTTTATATTTTGTGTTTAAATTTGTCTTGTTTTGTCATGCATGTATAAAATATATTATATGTAGCATAGTTTGAGGTTATTGATTTATTGCGTGAGTCCAACACCTTGGCTCAGTCGATAGTGTGTTTGCCTACTGAGCTAAGGGTCCAAGGTTTGATTCTCGGCATGGTCGAAAATTATCATTGATTGGAATATGGGTTTGCCCCTCACAGTGATGAATTAATGGCCTGGGGCTGGATGTTGTGTCAATTCTAGATATAAGTTAGTTATTATTATTATTATTACTTGCACCGCGTCTTACTACCCGTTCGGGTTATACGCACTTACGCTAATGTGTAATGGTAGGGTGATTGCGAGATGAAATGGAGGACCTACAGTTTAACGTGGAATCCGAACCACGGTGGAGGTCTGGCATTCCCCACATTCACAAGATGTCTTGTCAGAGGTTAAGGGAGGGTTTGGCAATCAGACAAATCTGTGCCGGGACCGAGGATTGAGCCCCGGACCCCCAGTACAGAAGTCAGAAACCTTACCGCTAGACCACCGGGTCACCGGGATATATTAAGAGGTGTACCCGCATTTAGGTATAAGCAGAGTGGAAAACCATTTTGGGGGAAAAAGCCTCATTAGACGTGACAAACTTGAACCCCCATATCCCCGTCGTCAGCAGGCCAGTAGTCTAACACTAGACTGACGCCTTAGACCATTCAGCCACTGAAGTGGATCGTCTGATATTTACAATAGCCTAAATATAGACACAAGAATATGGTTGTGGGTGTCAGTCAAGTAAAAACGAAAGTCCCTCTGACCCGCTTCGGTGGCCGCATGGTCTAAGGCGTCAATCTCGCAATAGACTATACTGTTGATGACGGGGAGATCGGGACTCGAATCCCTGGTCGGGTCTACCGAGGGTTGGTTTTCCACTTCCACACAAATGCGGGTGTATTACTTCTAAAATGCTTCCTTCCTCATCCCTACCCCAATTATAGTAATCATCCTGCGTATAATCTGTAAAGCTAGTAAGCCGAGGTGATGAGAAATAATGTTTAGTGAGGGCTGACGTCTTAGACCGTTGAATACCGCCAGTAAATGTCTCATTCGACTAATCCAGATCCACTCACCGGAGAGCTGAGCAAACAACGTAAGTACCTTCAGAGAGTCCTGACGGATGAAAGGTAAGATCTACGTCTCGAGGAAAAGGATGAAGTGAGCCACTGATATATTTGTGAGACTTGATAAATACCTTAAATACGTGCTGCACTTAGTTTACGAGAGCAGCGCGCGGTGAACGTACGATGCTTACACGATAAAGTGTGTGTGTGTGTGTGGCTCAGAGTCTTGCGGGCTTTAATGGCCACCCATGAGGAGGTGCGAGTTGAGTCAACAAACACTGGAGGATCTGTCCAGGAGGAACGAAGAGGAACCGGCAACTTACTCAACTCTTACATCGTCGACTGATTACTGCTCATAATTCCAACGTGGGCTGAACCACGCTGACAGCGAGGGGGGGGGGGTATTACGGGCTTCTGACGCAGTCGGGAGACACACAGAACTATCTAGAATATAAAACATATTACTTTATTATCCTGAAGACTTTTTTTTATTTTTACACCGAGTCTTATTACCCTTCCGACAGACTAGACACTACTGGGTGGGTAACTTTTTCAGACAGATCTCAGGTAAACAAAGTGGGTCACTTACGAACCACCTCGAAATCACTCCCTGAATTCTGGTATGGTTGATTCCTAGACCAAGTATACACTGTATAAAATACTGTTAGTAAAATTTGAACAAGGAATTTTTTATTATTGAAATTAATCCTACATTTTATAAGAATTTTAGTAACTAATATAGAATTCAAGAATTGTTAAAGAGACAATCTATCTTACGGGTAAGCTGATCTTTGCTTAATATAAACAGTTACTGACTCTTGGAATTCCTTCCACTGAAACTGATCTGACAACCATTAAACTTAGTCATTTCGGAAACTTCAAAAGAAAATCGTCTACAACAAGAAACGAGCGCCAATCAGTCAACTGATCAATAAAAGAAACCAAAAACAACTTTGTTGAGAAAACTTCCAGTATATACTTAAAATGTAGTACAATCACAATATATATATTTATAAGACAATTACAACTATCAAACTTAAAATAAATTAGCCAGAAAATGCAAAACAAATTAATGTAGGTACTAGTATTCAGAATGTAAACACTTTTAATATTATGGTCATGCTTCCTTTATGCGTTTTGATCTTTAACAAGAATATAACCAATCGTGAAATAAAATATAATTATAAACAATTTATTTTGGTATACAAGATGGATACCAACACGCACGTGCTTATTTACTCGTCTGTCGTTGGTAGTCCTTATAAACTAGTTCTTAGAAAGTTAAAACTGATAAAATTATACGGACCTACGGAAAGGACTGTGTCAGGGCCTTAAGGCTTGTATTATTATTATTATTATTATTATTAGCACCGCGTCTTACTACCCGTTCGAGTTATACGCACTTACGCTAATGTGCAATGGTTGGGTGATTGTGAGATGAAATGAAGAACCCACAGTTTAACGTGGAATCCGAACCACGGTGGAGGCCTGGCATTCCCCACATTCACAAGATGTCTTGTCAGAGGTGAAGGAAGGGTTTGGTAATCAGATAAATCTTTGCCGGGACCGAGGATTGAACCCCGGACGCTAGCATAGAAGTCTGACACCTTACCCCTAGACCGCCAGGTCACCATCTTAAGGCTTGTAGTTGATCGGGGCAGGGAGCTCGAGGTTCAAGTCTGACCGAGTGCATTCGGGATGGTTTTCAAATCATATGCGATTTCTAACTGTAGTTTTGCTAACCCATCTCCATGATGAATGTGGGTGCACTTTATCTAAACTATCTCTTTCATCTTCGCACCTTTAAGAGTCCATCTCAACCCCACGGATAGTACCAAACTTTTACAGGTAACAAAGCTCGAACCAAGCGTCATTTCGTGGTATGGGTTTCTGTATTCTCCTTTAGAAAACAGAGGAATTGAGACCAGGAAAAAAAGTTTTAGCGTATTTTAAAAATGCAACAAAATTTTTAAAAAAATTAATCTTAATTTTTTTTAGCACCGTATCTTACTACCCGTCCGGGTTATGTGCTTATGTACTAATTACACTGATGGTTTTAAGGATTAGGAAGGTTATATTTAGAGTAAGTGTACCCAAATTTGCATAGAAGGAGAGTGGGAAAACATTTTGGAAAAACATTTTGGAAAAAACCCGCATCAATACACCCGAAAGAGATTCGAACCTAGTCTAGTTGATAACGAGAGTGGCGCGTTAGACCACACGGCCACGGAATCTGGTTTAAAACATACTAAACAGATTCCAATTTCCCTGCTGTCGAGTGAATAATCCAGAAAAAGGCACTTTGATACATCATCCGGGTCGAGCCAGGTCTTTTATCAGCTATCCCCGGTTAATAGGTCGTGATACGAGCTACTAAACTAAGTTGTTAATAGCAATGGTGCCAAAAGACTAGAATTTTAAAAAATACCAACATGGTCTGATTTTATGAACAAAGATAGGAAGAAAATACTTTGCCGATGAGTAAGATTGTAGCCAGGGGGGTACTTTGGGGGTTCAACTCCCTCCCCCTGAAATTGTATAAACAAATGGCTTTATTTATGGTTCAAAAAATATCAAAATTAAGATACGAGTACAAATTAAGGGGCTGTGTTACCATAAAAAGTACTTCAGATAGCTTCTAGAACTGTTTATCATTTATAATTTTCCTAGCCTCCAGCAATTGGGGGATGTGCCCACCAAAACCCCCGCCCCCCCCTGAAATTATTGGCTGGCTACGGTCTTTGCAATGAGACATCGTCAATTCGAATGCTAATAATCTTTGTAATCTTTCTACATCATCAGAGCAAAATTTCTAAAACTTTTTTTTCTTTGTTTTGCACTTAGACAACTAAAGTAAAAAAAAAAATATCCTCAGCTGCATAAATCAACAAAATGGTTTTTTTTTTAAACCAGCTCCAACCATTGTTATGATAACAGACAGCATTCCGTACTTTAGGACAAACAGATCCATTTCTTGTCCAAATGTCGCGTTCTTATAAGTGGCAACTGCTCGCAAGCGATGAAGATGACGGACCCTAAGGATAAGAGAGGTGGCAAGAGGGGTGGGGTATTAGCCCCCACAAACCCCCTTGTGCATCTGTTTGAAAGGCAATCTTTGAGTTTGTCGAGATATTTTTGTAGGTGGCGAGGTCTGGGAAAGGGTATGGTGATGTTTTTCTATTTCTCCTCGAGTAACAATAGAAGTGTTGGTCGTGATCAGGCAACTTTTTTGTCCGAGGAAAAAGCCGCACGCATCTTCCTGAAGACTTCCCTTCACGCCCTTTATCAACACAGGTGTGCTACCTCTTATCTTCTAACCCCCCACCCCCTTGTTCTACTCGACATACCTACCACGCACCCTTTCCTTGGGTTCCGACGAAAAGAATCTCACCGCCAAGGAACAAGGTTCGATATCAAATAATTGGCCACTTACCCGAGTGGCCAACTGGTCAGATATATTCCAACAACTTTTATTTGCGCTCAAAATTGATAACACCTTACTATATTATTAAGTGTCGTTTTATAGATATTGATAATAACATCTATCAAAAGTGACAGATCACATGACTTGACTATGATTACGGGAAATAAGATCTACAGTAACTTTTATAGTTATCAGATAAGGCTCTTACTACGAAAATCGGACTATAGGTAGACTACAGAAAGAGTTGATTCAGCACCTAAGATTAATAGGAAGGCAGAAAGTGAGTTAAGAGTCTGGGATTCAATTACCAGCGTAATTGAAAATTTATTATCATTATTATTCTTAGCACCGTGTCTTACTACCCGTTCGGGTTATAAACAATTACGCTAATGTGTAAAGGTAGGGTGATTGCGAGATAAAATGGAGGACCTACAGTTTAACATAGAATACGAACCATGGTGGAGGCGTGGAATTCCACCCATTCACAAGTTGTGATTAATACACGTCTTGTCAGAGGTAAAGGAAGGGTTTGGCAGTCAGATAAATCTGTGCCGGGACCGAGGATTGAACCCCGGACCCCCAGAACAGAAGTCCGACACCTTACCCCTAGACCACCAGGTCACCCGAAAATTTGTTATTGCTGAAAATGTTGGTAATGAATTTGGTGCTATCTATTGTAGAGTTAGTAATAATAAATTAAGTTAATTGCTCTAAAACACTGTTCAAAAAGCTCAATATATCATTATTATAAATATTATGTATTTAATAACTTCTATAACCCGAACGGTTAGTAAGGCGTGGTGCTAATAATAATATTAATAATAAAAATAATGAAAAAAGATTGTCCTTTCACTCTCAGCATTTTTACGCATCAAATGACTTTATGGGTAGTTGTTGATTGATTCTAATCTAAGACAACCATTAAAAAAATGCTTCGGAAGACTTTAAAAAATCAAGTATTGGTCCTGTACTGGATATGAACCTGGGATCTTTGGATATACGAGCATATTTTCCACTGAGTTATCAAAGGCGTCAGCTCTGAGTTAATTTCTGATCCAAGGAGCTTGGTTTTTTTACTACTTAGCTATGACGGTGACCTAATGGGAAGCCTTTACAATTTACATGGTCAAAAATTAGAGGTACAGTTTATCATTTTGGTTGATTGGGTAATATACTGTACCTGTAATATCTCCAGAGAGTGTACCTAGTCCTGTATAAAATATACTGTACCTGTAATATCTCCAGAGAGTGTACCTAGTCCTGTATAAAATATACTGTACCTGTAGTATATCCAGAGAGTGTACCTAGTCCTGTATAAAATATACTGTACCTGTAGTATATCCAGAGAGTGTACCTAGTACTGTATAAAATATACTGTACCTGTAATATCTCCAGAGAGTGTACCTAGTCCTGTATAAAATATACTGTACCTGTAGTATATCCAGAGAGTGTACCTAGTCCTGTATAAAATATACTGTACCTGTAGTATATCCAGAGAGTGTACCTAGTACTGTATAAAATATACTGTACCTGTAATATCTCCAGAGAGTGTACCTAGTCCTGTATAAAATATACTGTACCTGTAGTATATCCAGAGAGTGTACCTAGTCCTGTATAAAATATACTGTACCTGTAGTATATCCAGAGAGTGTACCTAGTACTGTATAAAATATACTGTACCTGTAATATCTCCAGAGAGTGTACCTAGTCCTGTATAAAATATACTGTACCTGTAGTATATCCAGAGAGTGTACCTAGTCCTGTATAAAATATACTGTAGCTGTAGTATATCCAGAGAGTGTACCTAGTCCTGTATAAAATATACTGTACCTGTAATATCTCCAGAGAGTGTACCTAGTCCTGTATAAAATATACTGTACCTGTAGTATATCCAGAGAGTGTACCTAGTCCTGTATAAAATATACTGTACCTGTAGTATATCCAGAGAGTGTACCTAGTACTGTATAAAATATACTGTACCTGTAATATCTCCAGAGAGTGTACCTAGTCCTGTATAAAATATACTGTACCTGTAGTATATCCAGAGAGTGTACCTAGTCCTGTATAAAATATACTGTAGCTGTAGTATATCCAGAGAGTGTACCTAGTCCTGTATAAAATATACTGTACCTGTAATATCTCCAGAGAGTGTACCTAGTCCTGTATAAAATATACTGTACCTGTAGTATCTCCAGAGAGTGTACCTAGTCCTGTATAAAATATACTGTACCTGTAGTATCTCCAGAGAGTGTACCTAGTCCTGTATAAAATATACTGTACCTGTAGTATATCCAGAGAGTGTACCTAGTCCTGTATAAAATATACTGTACCTGTAGTATATCCAGAGAGTGTACCTAGTACTGTATAAAATATACTGTACCTGTAATATCTCCAGAGAGTGTACCTAGTCCTGTATAAAATATACTGTACCTGTAGTATATCCAGAGAGTGTACCTAGTCCTGTATAAAATATACTGTAGCTGTAATATCTCCAGAGAGTGTACCTAGTCCTGTATAAAATACATCGTACCTGTAATATCTCCAGAGAGTGTACCTAGTCCTGTATAAAATATACTGTACCTGTAATATATACAGAGTGTGTACCTAGTACTGTATAAAATATACTGTAGCTGTAATATCTCCAGAGAGTGTACCTAGTACTGTATAAAATATACTGTACCTGTAATATCTCCAGAGAGTGTACCTAGTACTGTATAAAAATACTGTACCTGTAATATCTACAGAGAGTGTACTTAGTACTGTATAAAATATACTGTAGCTGTAGTATATCCAGAGAGTGTACCTAGTCCTGTATAAAATATACTGTACCTGTAGTATATCCAGAGAGTGTACCTAGTCCTGTATAAAATATACTGTACCTGTAATATCTCCAGAGAGTGTACCTAGTCCTGTATAAAATATACTGTACCTGTAGTATATCCAGAGAGTGTACCTAGTCCTGTATAAAATACATCGTACCTGTAATATCTCCAGAGAGTGTACCTAGTCCTGTATAAAAATACTGTACCTGTAGTATATCCAGAGAGTGTACCTAGTACTGTATAAAAATACTGTACCTGTAATATCTCCAGAGAGTGTACCTAGTACTGTATAAAATATACTGTACCTGTAATATCTACAGAGAGTTTACGTAGCCAATCAGGGCCCACCAACAAAGTTTGTTCTACTGCATTATGCGTGTCATGGACGCCTAACTTGTTTTCTCGGATCTGCTTTTAAGACCTTGGAAGCAGTTGATTTTGTCGCGATAATTTGACATCGTCACACTTCCTCCTTGAAGATCCTCTTTCCCTCCCTCCCCCCTTCTCACCCCCTGATTTCCTTCATCTTGTGCTTCACATACTCATAATAATCCTCTCTAAACCACGTGGAAAACTTGCCACTCAGTTTCCTGATTGAAGCCAGCCACAAGGTAGTACACTCGGTTACAGTGAAATAAAATGCCCTCTTAGTAATCAGTGACTTGATTAAAGGATTGATACTTTTTTCCCCAGTATATGCAGTGTTCTGTTAGTCACTTATGTAATTGTAGGAGATTTAATTAAGGTTTTCCAGCATAGGTGTGGGGCTAAAGGACGAGACAATCCATATCAGAGGTGGGCGACCTTATTTCCGATGTGGTCACAGATGGGGTGACTGAGAAGTGAAATCCGCCACACCAGGTAAACATTTGAGACATTAGGTTGCTCAATCGAACAACACACACTGTTTGAACAAGTGCATTTAAGGCATAAACACTTCGATTGAATGTAACAGACGCAAATGATGAAACTGTTCGAATTGAATATTTAAGACAATTTAATGCGAAAGCTTACAATCCTTTCTGTTTGACAAGTTGCGGAAACATTGTCTATAGATATGAACACAACGAACATGAGTAATTCTTACAATGATATGCAGGAACCGTCCAGTTTACAACCAGCATATACCACCAGGAAAAAAATAATTTACTGGCAAACGCAAATTCGCAACACTTTTACCGCCAATTCGCCAGTTGGGTGATTGGCAATAGGAATGTCCACCCAGTATCTATATTATATATCAATGTTTTCTAAACTTCCGTCAGTCACTACCCTTTTTGGTGCCAAAGCCTAACCAGTATACCCCCTACAACGTTTCTTGTAAAGTATAAACAGTATAAAATAAGTATTTTAATAAATCTGTTATGATAAGCTAATCAAAGCCTTGACCAAGCAATAAGATGGCTTAAAAACGCGTCTAAATCTGCTTACATTTGTTTATAAAACTAACCTTTAATTTGGTTATCAAATATCAACAAATATTTTAGTATCAATAAACATTTATTGATATGTTGTATACCTACTTATATCCCTCGTGTTCCCCATGGATGGATGCGTACCACAATTTGGGAAACACTGATTTATAAAATGCACCCCAGTTGAGAATCAAACTTTGAACTCCTGCGATGAATTTCTTGTAAGCTCATGGTCACCATTCCTCTTATACGTGGTTTATCTTGGTGCTTAATTCAGTAAACAATTAAGTACAAGTTGATCTTTACTATCATAATTGATATAAGCTAAACACTCAGTTACTAGCGTGTCTGCCTACTGAGCTAAAAGTGCCGGGTTTGAATCCTGGCATGGCTGAAAAATGTATTGTTAGTGAAAATATGGGTTTACCCTTTCACATTGAAAAATTAACGGCTGGGGACTGTATGTTGTGCCTGTCCTATTCTTCAAATATATTATAAGGTATATGAAGCTATGACAGGTCTATGGATTGAATAAAAAACTAACCTAGTCCACATGATGGAAACAGTTATGGATGTAAAAAAGTAAACAGGTCGCATTATTGTGAAATAAAATCCTTTCTTTGGACCTAGTTATTGCACGAACCCATTAAAAGTATTATTATTATTATTATTATTAGCACCACGTCTTACTACCCGTTCGGGTTATACGCACTTACGCTAACGTGTAATGGTAGGGTGATTGTGAGATGAAATGGAGAACCTACAGTTTAACGTGGGATCCGAACCACGCTGGAGGCCTGGCATTCCACACATTCACAAGATGTCTTGTCAGAGGTGAAGGAAGGGTTTGGCAATCAGATAAATCTGTGTCGGGACCGAGGATTGAACCTCGGACCCCCAGTTCAGAAGTCCGACACTTTACCCCTAGACCGCCAGGTCACCTTTTAAAAGTACATTGCATGTATTTGATATTCTACTGATAAACTAAAATTTAAAAAATATGTGTATTAGGAATAGGTGTGAGGAATGTGTATTCAATTTAATGTTGACCCGATTTGTTGGTCACATGGTCTAAGGCGTCACTTTTGCAATAGACTAGATGGGCTAATCTTTAATCCCTAAGCGTTCGTTTGTTTATATTTAAACCCACATCTCCAATTGCGAATTTTAGTATCTTAAGTCATTGGATGGATTGTCATGTGAACAACGACGAAAATTGCATGCTTAACTGCCAAAAGCTATCAGTGACTTCAAACCCAACAGAGGGACGAGTTTTAATGTTAAGGGACTGTCAATATATATTTTATATATCCTTTTTGATTTATTTATAGGGATGATGAGATCTAACCTAACGTGATAATATTCAAAATTCGCTCTTATTTAATTAACACTATCTTTAGCAGTAAATGTCAATGTGTTGCAGCATCCTATCGGTCACCCAGGCAAAATCTTCTCAGAACAAGCAAGCATGGGAGGGACACAAAGACGGCTGCATCAAGGAATGTTCTAGAAGCTAAGACTTTGTATAGAAATAAACTTTTTGCAAGCCAAACCATTTGTCAGTCATAGGAGTAAATTACATATTTTAATTATTATTTTTAGTAAACCAGTTAATTGTAGGTTTGACGCCTTGAAAACTAGATATATAAACACCGAGCAGGTTTTTATTTAAAATGGACGGCACATTGAGTTGGTCGGTCCACGGTAAAGCGTGTTAACCGCTCCCCTAACCTCACCGGTTACATAAACAGATGGGACATAGTTGCGACAGCCCACACCGTGGTCAATAATGCGCCGGTCTAATTAAACTCCCGAGCTGTCACGAGGCTCTCGGTACAAACCCTTGATTCGTAACGCGATTATGGCTGAATAAACAGGCCAGGGTAGTCCAGGCCTGTGTAAACACACGAGGGTGCTTATCGAGGGGGTGTTCACATCGTCACACCACCACACACGATCACACGCGTGCGTGTTGATCTTGTCATCAAGCTGCTCACTTATTTCGTTAGTCATTCATCGGTCAAATGGCGCAGGCATTGGCTGGTAAAGATGATTCTCCGCGTCTTGGAACAAATTAAGGTTCATTAACTAGGCTAAGAAAAAGGGGATTATAAATGTGATAATTTAGAGGAAACGTACCCACATCTGCGTTGCGGGAGAGTGGTAAACAACTTAATAAAAACTTTCTGTACACCCAACTGAGATTCCAAGCCCGATCTCTCCGTCACTGACAATCCATGAGAGTGACAGTTTAGACCACGTGTCCACCGATGCGGTAAGAAATAGTACCATTTTGACATAAATCTTAGTGGCATATTGTCCCGCCGATATCGCAGACACCAGCCTCGGTGGCGTAGTTGGCTAACGCGCTTGTCGTGTTGAGCTCGACTGCTGAGGACGGGGAGATCGAGGTTCGAATCTCGGTCGGGTGAACTGGGGGGCGGGGATTTCCTAAATAGTTTTCCATTCTCCCTCCACGCAAATGCGGGTTCACTTTCTCTAACTCAATCTTCAATTCCTAATCCATTAGAGTAATTAGTACTTAAAGCGTATAACCCAAACGGGTAGTAAATATTATTATTATTATTATTATTACAGATATCGCAGACACCCGATTCTGACTTTGGAGGCTGGGGTTTGACCTTCACTGGGTGGTTTTTCTATCGTACAGTAAAATCCCCTCTCTCCGGGTCAATGTTGACACAATAAGTACATCTTAAAAAAATACTCAATTTTGAGTCCGTCCGGAATATCTGCATTTTTACACAAATCAGCTAGGTATGAGTAAGGTAGAATGTATAGAATATGTACCCGGATTTGCGTGAAGATAAAGTGAAAACCCTGTCAAGAAAAGCTATCATCAACACACCAGACTGGAATCCGAACCCCAACGTCTCCCCATCACTGGAAACCCAGGCCATTGTGAGGTTGACACCTTTGCCCGCATGCCTACCATTGTGGATAGCCATGTTGTTTTTATCACCGCGTCTTACTACCTGTTCAGGTTATACACACATACACTAATTACACTGATGAGTTAGGGACGAGGAAGGCATTGTGAGGTTGACACCTTAGCCCGCATGCCTACCATTGTGGATAGCCATGTTGGTTTTATCACCGCGTCTTACTACCTGTTCAGGTTATACACACATACACTAATTACACTGATGAGTTAGGGACGAGGAAGGCATAATTTAGAGAAAGTGTACCAGCATTAGCGTTGAGGGAGAGTGGAAAACCATTTGGGGGGGGGGCAAACCCTTAGTACACCAGACCGTGATTCAAACCCCGATCTCTCTGTCGTCAGCAGTCTAGTCTATTGAGAGTATGGCACCTCAGACCATGCGACCGCCGAAGCAAGTTACCATGATGCTGAATTGTTTAACTTGTAATAAGTTACTTTTAGAGATTTCTTTTAATTTAAAAATAATCATCAAGATGGGTGTACAAAATTTGACCAACCCAAACTATTTCACTGGTACGCCTACTTTATAAAAGTATGTGTATTTTGATGCAATAGTGCATTTTTTTAATTTTTGGAAATATTTATCTAAAGGAAGAGTTGTAAAGTTTAATATAAATATAAAAGTGTTTTTGAGCTATGACACAGTACTGTATTTTTTATCTCAAGTCTACATAATGAGGTCCGCGAGTGAAGTTTAAAATGGTCTGCCATGAGATTCATCCAGTGGTGTCTCCACCTGTAATAACTACAGACACAAGGACCCAATAATTCCCATGATGCATCATCTGCTAGCGGAAATTAATCACGTGGTGGCAGTCCTATTATGAGCGGTGGAAATTTCGATCACAATATTCCTCTCACCGATCCCGCTAAAACCCAGGGCAGCGTGGTTAAGGGATATATATACAGGGTGTTCGGAAACTCATCGCCCAAACTGCACACATAGCTTGTTTGAATCAAAAGTAATACAAAATCCCGGCACACCTACATCCAGAAAACTATGCTAATACCATTAAATTGTGTTCAAAGCTTCGGCGTACAGCGCCGGGAGAGAAAAGTTGTTCAAGCATGCGTGTACAACAGGTTGCATAGGAGTTAGGCTCGCGGTACTGCACATGTACTAATAGCAAGCCCTTTCTGTGATGTAGGACATTTAATGATGAGCCTCAGAACGTATTCCCATTTCTAGAAGGACTGGTGAGTTGTTTACTATTAACTGTGGTATGTTCTGCTGCCGTGCTCCGAGATGTCGAGGTGTGCAGTGCCGCGCGCCTAGCTCTTATGTAACCTGTTGTACACGCATGTTTGAACAGCTTTGCTCTCCCGGCGCTGCACGCTGAAACTTTGAACCCTATTTAATGGTATTAGCATAGGTTTCAAGATGTAAGTGTCTAGTGATTTTGTATTACCCTTGGTTCAAACAAGCTATATGTGAAGTTTGGACCATGAGTTTGCGAGCACCCTCTATATATATTGCTTTATGTTCATCACTTGTGATGAGCCCAAAGCCTGAAGCCATGTTATAATTATTATTTCCACTCGCCGTTGTTTATTCTTCTTCTCCCTTCTACCATATCCTCCCATTCGACTGTAGTAGTATGGGCCGCCAAAATGAGTGAAGAGATGCCTTCCCAGAGTCATTAAACACGTTATGTCCTAAATACGTTGCATCTGGATTGATGTATATCTATATTATTGTTTGTTTAAAAAAAACCTTTGGTTATTCATAAATTTTCTCTTCTTAAATTTTATTTTAAAATCAGATCTGTAAAAAATTAAAAATACTGATCTTTTTTTGGCGTGTATTAAAAAACGGCTTATTTCTATCATGGGAGTTAATGCTCTTCTCGTTGTCCAGGCAGCTGCGGAGAACTTGCAAAGCACCACTCTTCGTGCCTCGTCAAGTGTTTTGATTGCACCCTCCACCACCACCACCAACCCCTGTGCGAACCCCCTCTTCGCTATTTCCGTCGACTGCTCTCTCCCCCTCTCGGTAGAGTTTGAATCCATGGAGATCATCTCAGATCAGTGGAATTGCCAGGGAGAACTTCTGAGAGCTTTGTCAACTTTCAATCTCTGTCAAAATATCTTCTCTTCTCCAATAATAGGACGGTGGATGGAATAGTCGTGGGTTTGACAACAGTTCACTGAATTGGGCTATTAAATAGTCTCGTGAACGTTCTTTTTTATTTTCTCATATAAAGAGAAAGTATTGTAATATTTAACAACATTTACCTCGAGATTATGTGACTCCGAACCTAAAAAGTTGATTTTTTTTTAATTCTCGATATTAACAGAGATCCAAAATTGTTTGATGGATTTTGTTTGGACTTGATAAATAGACACCATTTGGCTTTCTCAGGATATTTTGTTGATTTTAATCTTAACCCTGAGATTAAGGGTAGTTTACCTATGAATGATTTTTGAAAATTAGCATTTTTTTTAAATGCCTTGAACAATTTTGTTTAAAACGTATATTGAGCGTGTTGCACATGATAAATAAAAATGTATAATTTTTTTCGCTAAAATTTTTTTTAAGGATAGTTTACTAATGAATAGTTTTAAAATATAAAAAATTGCTCTAATGGTTTGGTTTGGTTTGAGATGGATACCTGAAGTGTTTAAACAAGAGACACATTTTATATCTCGGATATATTCATTTAATAGCTGTTTACTGATAACAGATTTTTTAAAGTTTGACGTTTTGTTAAAAATAACACTAATGATTTTGTTCAAAATTGGAATTTGGCAAGCACGGGAAAAAACACGTAAGACAATCAAATAAATCTCAAAATAGGAATGTGGGAATTTAAAAAAGGATGGGGAAGGGGGGATTAAACATACAATCTTTCAAAAAAACTATAAAATGTTATTTTCAACATGGAAAAAAATTGTCAAGTTTAAAATAGGACCACCTCAAATTAACAATAAAAGCTGGAAAATTTTTAATTTAAAAAAAGGATGGGAAATAGCTAATAGAAAAAACTTCTCTCTATAGTAGAATATTTTAATTTTCTACAGGCAGAAGAAATATTTTTTTTAAATAAATGAATACAATATAAAAACTAAAGATTATCTTAAAACGGCGCCATTAACGTTGTGATAACAAAACTAAAATTTACAGGTTAAATTAGCGCGACAGAACAATTAAAATAAACATTCTGGCCACATAGCTCGGTGAACCATTATAATCTTGGAAAAAACCCATGATGCGTATTATTTAATATGTTTCTGTAACAGAGTAACCCACCTCGGTGACGTAGTTGGCTAACGCGCTTGTCGTGTTAAGATCGACTGCTGAGGACGGGGAGATCGAGGTTTGAATCTCGGTCGGGTGTGGGGGGTTACTAAATGGTTTTACACTCTCCCTCCACGCAAATGTGGGCTCAGTTCCTCTAATTCAACATTCCCAATTCCTAATCCATTAGCGTAATTAGTACTTAAAGCGTATAACCCAAATGGGTAGTAAGACGCGGTTCTAAATATTATTATTATTGTAACAAAGTATCTTATTTAATTATGCTCTTTGGTCATCTGAGAAGCCATATTTCTGTAACAATGTATATTATTTCATTGATATTTTTTATGATCGTCTTTGCGTTTGTCTGTGCAATCAGTTTGTGGTGGAAAAGGACATATTTTGTCTCATTAAATTTATTAACTACCATAATTGAGTTGTGATTGCCATAGTTTGGTCAGGATTGTACAAGGAGGAAATTGCCAAAAAGTGGGCAGTAGGACGATCTGATTTGATATAGTTTTGGTGCCACGTAACCACGTGAACTGATAGTTTATTGTATATTTGTTTTTCTCGGCCGCAACAAAAAATACATCCAATTCATTATCTTCCTGAACAAAGTTTATCATGTATAGCTCACATTTTTTAATGTAAAACCTTGCGAATATTTTTTATTGACACAATTTTTTAAGTGTCTGCCACGGGCGGAAATCAATCAATCGACAATTAATTTAATAGTGTAGAGACGGAGTTGACCATATTTTTATAACGAGTAATTAAGTTTTCACTAGTCCTAAAAAATAAATGCGTGGTTGAATCATTTCTGCGCGAAACAATGTCCATGTTTGTTATGTTGTGGAAGTCAGATTTGAGTGCTGCATCAATATTTGATAAGTGGGTCTACGTTAAAAAAAAACATGTTTGGTTTCGATGACAGATTGAGTAACGCAATTATGTTTGAATGGGCGTTGTGTTGTTTATCAAATGTGATTATGGAGAATAATTTAAAGATACGAAAAAAAAATATGTGTTTACAAATTTGGTTTGAAAATATTTTCAGTTCTTGTTTGTTTGTTTTGTGACGATCATAATGGGGCTACTAAAATTTAAAGTAAATATAAAGGTCGAATTTAACGCCATTCACACAATCTATTATACAATATTATATAGTATGCTACAATTTGGCTCGTACATTCTAAATATAAGAAAGATAAAGAGTAAAGCCTTACGTATCCTTATCCGAGACGGCAAACCACATTTATGTTCATGTTTTTTTTTCATTAGCTGAACTGCCAAATAAAGGCTTTGCCCTGGGAAAATACTTTATTTGTTAAGATATAAAAGAGTAAAAAGAAAACTTCAGGATTTATTTTAAGAACAAATTAAAAATCTATCTTTTTATTTAACTTTGTTACATTAAATAACCATTTATTTAAATACGGTATGGTATGTCTATATATATAAAATTATTTTCTGTAACTTTGTTTGAAATTTAACTAATATTTTTTTACCTTTAAACTTTTCAAAAAGGTATAAATTTCATATCCGAAAATTTGCTTATCCGAAACGGGTTCAATCCCTTTTATTTCGGTTGTCAAAGATTTTACTGTTTTTTATAAATATATTTTTATTCTATTCAGCACACCACGTCGCGCCCCCCGTGCGGGTCATCCGCATAACTAAACCAAACGGAGTAAATGGGATAAATGAGGAAGGTATAATATAGAGTAAGTGTAACCACATTTGTATAAAGTGTAAGTGGGAAACTATTTAGATAATAAATCTTGAAAAACACGGCTGGTACACGAAGCCCTGCTTCCACTCCATCGGCAAACCAGACTAAGAGGGAGTCCGGGATCTCACTGATGGGGATGTAGGGGACGCGAGCTAAGGGAAGTGTTTCTGGCAGTTTTTATATCAACACTTTTTTATTGTCAAAATAAATAAAATATTACTCCAGTAGAAACACAGAGTTTAATTTTCTTCACGCGGTGTTATCAACAGTTGCTGAGTATCTGTTATGAGCATTGCGGCACTAGGTGACAAACTTTTTAAATGAAGATAAATGTTTTAATTAAATTCCAGGACACCCTTAACAGATAATCAACAAATGGTTGATATCACCACGTGAAGAAAATTAAATTCTATATTTGTACTGGAGCAATATTTTATTTATTTTGATAAAAAAATTATTTTTCTACAAAAACTGCTAAAACACTGCCCTTAACTCCCTACACTTTCACTTTTAAAATTTTAAAACTACATTAATTAAGGAGAGATATCGCAGCATAAACAACAAAAACAACAACAACAAAAAGTTGTAAAAGTGTTGTTAGGAAATATGAAAACGTCCTCGCCCAACATTGATGGACAAAGGGAACATTTGGGTTTGATTACCACGTGACCTGTCATGGTAGACTGCGAGTCCAAGTGTTGAGATATGAATGAGGGCTGCACCTACAAGTCCTGTCATGTCACATGTCACATGTCACCTCGTGTCTGTTCACAATGTAGGGGAGGGGGAAGGTTAATCTGCAGCTAGGTGCACTTGATACGCTAGGCTTGTAGCCTCACTTAGACACGAGGTTTTATTTGTAGCTTTTAATTATTAGAGAGGTTAGGACGGATTTAATTTCACTTTTAAATTAGAAAATATTAATTATTTGTTTCAAATATATAGCTCAAATAATATAATTAACACGTGATTTTTTTTAGCACTGCGTCTTACTACCAGTTCAGGTTATACGCTTATGTACTAATTACGTTAATAGTTGAAGGGATTAGGAAGGTTATATTTAGAGGAAGTGTACCCACATTTGGGGGAGGGAGAGTGGAAAACTATTTTGGAAAAAGCCTCAGTACATCCGACCGAAATTCGGAACTCGCTTTCCCCCTCATAGGCAGTCTAGTCTACTGCGAGAGTAGCGCCTGAGACCGTGAGATCACCGATGCTGATTTGGTTGATGGGTATTTGAACCCTTGACCTATGATTAGGTTAATTAGTTCATGGGCATTTAATCCCAATGGATAGTAAGACGCGGTGGACAAATAAAATATGTTGATGATAGTAATAATATTGCGCGTCTGGACTACATCACTCGTAGCCCAGTAGTGGAAATACTAGCCTGTAGCCTACTAACATACCGTTGTACAGGGGACACTAATATACTAACAGTACATCCTCTCCGTGGAGACTCTTTCCATGTCTGATGAGATGAGGTGATAATGAGTATGAGGGTGATAGTGAGCATGAGGGTGATAGTGAATATGAGGGTGATAGTAAGTATGAGGGTGATAGTGAGTATGAGGTGGATAGTGAGTATGAGGGAGATAGTGAGTATGAGGGAGATAGTGAGTATGAGGAAGATAGTGAGTATGAGGGAGATAGTGAATATGAGGGAGATAGTGAATATGAGGGAGATAGTGAATATGAGGGAGATAGTGAATATGAGGGAGATAGTGAATATGAGGGAGATAGTGAATATGAGGGAGATAGTGAGTATGAGGGAGATAGTGAATATGAGGGTGATGGTGAGTATGAGGGAGATAGTGAGTATGAGGGGGATACTGAGTATGAGGGTGATAGGGAGTATGAGGGTGATAGTGAGCATGAGGGAGATAGTGAGTATGAGGGAGATAGTGAGTATGAGGGAGATAGTGAGTATGAGGGAGATAGTGAATATGAGGGTGATAGTGAATATGAGGGTGATAGTGAATATGAGGGTGATAGTGAGTATGAGGGAGATAGTGAGTATGAGGGAGATAGTGAGTATGAGGGAGATAGTGAATATGAGGGTGATAGTGAGTATGAGGGAGATAATGAGTATGAGGGAGATAGTGAATATGAGGGTGATAGTGAGTATGAGGGAGATAGTGAGTATGAGGGGGATACTGAGTATGAGGGAGATAGTGAGTATGAGGGAGATAGTGAATATGAGGGTGATAGTGAATATGAGGGTGATAGTGAATATGAGGGTG
>CABFVX010005078.1:45073-55524 GCA_902151425.1 Timema shepardi | reverse complement strand
AATAACTTTTGACGCAAAGTCTAGCGTCTCTCTGCTAACGGTCGCAAATTCGTTTTGCGTCGTGGTCATAATAACCCTGCTGGGCTCACCATCCGCTTCTCGTTTATGTGATTCTGCTCCATCAAAAGCTGTCGGCAGGCGGCATTCATGAGTAAAAGTACCTAGTGAGAGTAATATATAAATATTTCGAAAAGTATTATTTGCATATAAATAAAATCATTTTTACATTATAAAACATTTGTTTTAAAAATTCCTTTTTTCAGTGTTTTCCCAACATTTTTAAAATTCCGTTTATGAGACTATTTGTTTTAAAAAAAATGTAAATATATGCATACTATTGTATTAAAATATTTTATATGTATATATATATATATAAAACCCTCACGGTAAAAGCCTTTAAAAATACCCTCCATAATTTTGTAAAAATAATAATAATAAAACATTTACCTATTTTTTTTAATGACTCACAAATTCCATTATTCGTCTCTTTTCAAAATTGCTACCAACCCATTTCATGTGGGCACTCTAACACTTAACTGCAAAACAAGTTTTGGCTTGATATGTCTAATCGTTCAAAGGTTTTGATTTGGGGCAAGGGTCTAGTTGTTCAACAAGTTATGGCCGATCTCACTTAAAGAGACACGTAGCATCCTAAGGTTTCATTTTATAAATTATGTGAGGTATCTGACGTGCATTTTCTGAACCGAGTGATAAAATCAGCAAACTACTTTGTTAGTACCATCTTAAAACTTGAAACGACTCGACATCCCCGTCCATTAACATATCAGGTTATAAAAAAAACAATTGTTTCAATAAAAATAAAAGTTCCACGGTGTCAGGAATCAAACCTAGTGTTCCTAAATCAGTATAAAAACATACTATCGATTGAGCTAAGCTGTCGCACTATCTGTACGTTAAATAAATCTGTAAATCATGCTCTTATAGTATTCTTGGTTTAGAAAGCATTTATAATAATAATTATAATAATAATAATGTAACCAATAATTATTTGAGGAGTATGAGATTTGAACATATAAGTAGTATTGCAGTCTACAAAATACATCATTTATTTGTTCTTGAAATTAACTTGGAAGGAGTAATAACTGTTGGATTACTGCAAATTATAAATGTTTAGAAGATGTATGAATGTTAACTGCATTAGAAACTGTCAGTATTTTGCTAGTGCATGACTTGATGAAGTGAATAATGTGTTCCAACCCTCCTTTTAGACAAGCGCCATTTAACTATTTTACTCTATACGCGGACATTCGCAGCCAGCCAGCACACACAGAACTAACTATTTATTAATATGTTTGAGTGCCAGGAAAACTTCACTGTTTCTTGGTAACCTTCATATAGTCAATCTTAAAACAATAAGACAAGGAAAGAGTGTTTAAGGCAATTTTTGAGGATAGGTTTTTTTTGTTTTGTTTTTTTAGCACCACGTCTTACTACCGGTTTTGGTAATACGCCTAAGAACTAATTAGTCTATTGGGTTAGGAATTGGAAAGGTTGAAGTTAGAGGAAGGGAACCTGCATTTGCGTGGAGGGAGAGTGAAAAACTACCCGAGTTCACCGGAGCGAGATTAGAAACTCGATCTCCACATCCTTATCAGTCAAGCTGAGCAGTAACCTAGCACGTCAGCTAACTACGGCAACGGCGCGGGTCTGAGAGTTGTTGATAATCTCAGTTTGGTAAAGACATTAATGATTGAAATTTTAAAAAAAGCCCCGAGTTAATAATAGATTATAGACCAGTGTTATATCTGCTCGAAACACTCACAAAATCAAATATTTAATATCTTATATTAAACAAAATTACAAAGAAAAATTATTATTATAGGAAATACGGTAAATAATATATATTATACCATTTCGGTGTTCATGCGGACAAAAAAAAATCTTTAATGGTCCTTTTTCAGTGATGGGTGAAACAGGGTTCTAGTACTGGCCAGGAATATTGAGACCCGTTTTCTTAAACTGTTCCCCAACTTTCCTCCAAGAAAATGTGGTTACATCAACTTTAATTTGTATCTTTTTAATCACTATCCTCCAGTAATTAGTAGTAAATATGGCTGAAATAGTTAAGATTATGTTAGTTATAAATATTCTCCTATAGTTCTCTCTGGATTTTATTATCCCCTTCACGGAAGAACGGAATTTCACCTTCCGGGTGATCCACAAAATCCATTATAGCTAGGCCTGTCAGTATTTCCAGGGACTCAAAACAAAACACCTGATTAAACTAATGTTCAAACCTGCCTGGATATAAAAACTATGTAAGCCTATTTGAAAAAAAATTGCACTGCAATCGCTTATGTGGTTATAGATATCCTAGATAAAATATACACAACATCCATCCGAAACTTTAACAGGGATTCGAGCCCCAAAACCTAAGTCTATCATATTACAATTTTCCCAGTTGATATCCTACAAGATAGACTTAACTATGGAATCAGTTGTTGATAAATATCCGGCTGGTCTTTCACCGAGACTCACAACACAAAACATGATTAAATCCTGCTAAAACTTGCCTGAATAAATATTCTACAAAAAGAAAACTACATTTAAAGCAGTTAAGTGATTCCATATATATGCACACAAATATACAGCTGGCACTTAGCCGGGGCTCACACCAAACCTTGTGACTATAATTATTATTCTAAAAAATGCCTGGATAAATACTCTAGAGAATTATCAAAACTACACCACAGTAACTTCGTGGTTTCATAGATATAGAAAAATATCCAGCTGGCACTTCACCGGGACTCACACCAATACACCCAGTTATAATTACTATACTAAAAAATTCCGGATAAATACATTAACAAATAATAATAACTACCCCACAGTAATTGTGTTGTTCCATAAATGTATACAAATATTCAGCTGGGCCTTCACCGGGGGACTCCCACCAAAACACCTGATTATTCACAAATAATGCTTAAGCCTGCCTCGGTATTAGTCCAGTACAAGAGTAACAACCCCACCGCAATTGGTTAAAAGGTTCAGGAGATATAAAATCCGGCCGTATCTTTAAAAGAAAATCAAACCCTGACTGTATGTATGCAAAATCTTCTCCTAGGATACATCATGATGAATAGAAATAAATGTATGGCAATACGTAGTGAAATTCCAGGTATCCTTGGCAATAGACAGTTATTCTTAAATATAGTACAGAGCTACGATATATTTTTACATGAATATATTTATATTTCAAACCTTAAAAAAGCAGTGATATTAAGTAAAGTGGTTTTAAGCTCATAAAACAAAACAATATTTATCCTTGCTTTTCAATTATCATTTAAACCTCCTCACTCTGATATTGTATTATTACTTGCCTACGAGATGGCCAGTTTTATAGTTTGGATTTCCAGAATTGATTTAGTAAAAAACAGATTTGACAAAAATAATTACAGTTAACATTATACTTTAAATTTATTATAAAATGATATTAATCAACGCAAATCTTAATAAACCACACCTTTTCTTAATCAATGTATTAATTATTAATGAGTTTTATTCATAGTTATATTATAGCCGCTATGGTAACATTAAATAAATTATGGAATTGAACTATGCTCACACAAAGTTATACACAGCCATAATAACTTTGAAGAAACCAATAAATTCACTTTTATAACTAAAATATGTCCAATAGATGAGATTTTTCAATATTAATTTTTTGTCCACCCAGAAATAATATAAAATAATTTAAATTAGGATGGGGGTCCTTAAATTACAGACGTTTTTTTAAAACTCAGCTTCTTACAAATAAAGTAAAAGTCTTTTAGAGTTAATCTGTTATTTAAGTTACATGTGTGGAATATAATAATTAATCATTAATAAATTTATAATTGGCTATAAACAGTAATGAAGATTCTGTTACCATGTAAAACCAATCAATGTGGGCCACAGTGCCCAAATATCTAAAAAAATTACCAGCCCGTATGTTAATGAGAGCAAACATAATTAATTAACTTAGTATGTAAATATTAATTATTGATTTTATCATTATCAGAACAATAAAGTAAAATTAATTTAGTATACAAACCATTCAAGCATCGCTAAAAGACATAACCCCTCCCCCATCACTCCTTCCCAACAGTCAAGAAATAATTTAACGACTTAAAGCCTTCTCTAACTTATGTGTTGGGCTGTAGCTAGGCAAACTATTCTGCAGTCATGTGTGGAGGAATATCATACCTCGCGAGCTCAGTGAATTATAAGTTGCTACCTTTCAATCTCGACGGAGTGGACATATAGACGAACACCACTTTGTACTACCGTCTACTGTCATGTGTGTTAGTTCTTGAATTTATTTGTTTCCCTTTTTTCTTTTGTTTTCTTTTTGAAGGCGTCCACAAAGGACCACATTTTGGTTCCTCCCTTAATGCATAAATAGTTCTTTTGGAACATTTTGTGGCTTTACATGATTCCCTAACTGCTATGGTGACATTCATTTCTTAGTAAAATAATTGAAAATGTTAATTACTATTTGACGTTCTTTGCTTCTCAGTATACTTATGTAATTCACTTTTCTTTCTACTCTTTCCATGATAAATAGTTTAAAAAACTAACACTATGAATCAATAGTAAATAATATACAAAATGATCATCCCATATAAAGTGAAATATATAACTAAAAATATAAGGAAAAATTAAAACATAATATGATCAAACGCTTGATAAAAATAATGATTAAACCACCAAACACTATTACCACTCTATAGGCCCATGCCAAACTAATGGGTGTTACCTGTAACACAATGACTCACAACTGGAGAGAGGCTTCTTGGACTGATTTCAAACAGTTGTGTTTTGCTTATATAAGAGGACTGTCATCAGTAGGATTCATTGGTGTTAAGCTCAGCAGGGTTATATTTATGTCTACACAAAGTGCTAAGCCTGAAGACGGTGTTTTGATTTTCAGCATCTTACACTGATTTGAATCAATAATATAACGGAGTAAAGTGGCTAAGCGTATGTTCACCAGTATTTTCCTGAAACTATAGTTAAATAAAATGTTAAAATCAACCTCAGATAATTATTTTGTATTGGGTAGATGCACTTTTCGAACATGCTGATTATATCAACAACCACCCTAACACTAAGAAGACACAACATCCAGTACCCTATCCGACAATTTACCAAATATAAATCTCAGACCATCACAATATCAGACCTCTATCTCATTTGGCTCATGCTCTACCGACTGTGCTAAAGTGTTTGACTAATTCCAGTGAATTCGACCAGGATTCAAACCCGGACATGATTACAAACGGCTCTTATGTGTGCGAGTGCTAACTGAGGTCACATTATAACCGCGAATATAATAGACAGTTCATGGCCATTACATCGTAACACTGACGCTACACTCGTCTGCACACTTACTTGTTTCTCAGTTGTTTTCAATGCTTTCTGACGTACAACAAGACTTGTATTATACATATACTAAAGTGGCAAAGTGTAAATGCGAGTGTAAAACCTTACACTGCTCAGCCACCAACCTCTGTGGATAGCTGGTTTCTTAATTCAAAAGCATAGTGAGGTAAAATTTGGAGTTGTATATAAAACATATTCTGAAATTTTTAACATTGTCTCGGCAAGTGCAATAAAACCTTGTTTATTAAACTATAATTACAAACGAAGACGAATATAATGAATATAGAAGTGGCTGAACCTTGTATTTTATGAAACCAATATTATCAATTTTAATGTGGGTGAAATGAACTAGCGCTTCAGTTCTCAACGTTACTCCTGTATAACATTATTTTGCTCTTCAAGACCAGACAGAGCGTAAAGTGAACTACACCCTCTTCAACTTCAAAATACTACCACACATAAATGGGGAGCGCTATTGGCTCATAGTTTTTTTTTTTTTTCCAAAAATAAATTTGAGATTTTCTTATCATTTCTTAAACATAATGTACCTATGCAAAATCAAAAGAAAAAAAGTTTCTAGCAAGACAACGTTTTCATGTTTTACTTTAAATATTTCAGGAGGTATAATACGTTTTAATTTTTTTAACACTGTATAAAAGATATTCCTTTCTGACTTTGCAGTTATTCATAGCTATTATAACAGCCACCATAAAATTACTGGCTTTTCCACTCAATTGGAATGAGACTTATGACGTGTTACATTTGGAACCTCATGAAACTTTGACACAATGCATATTTTCATATTTAGTAAAAAATAGTGATTTAAAAACATATATGGTGGTTTAAATTGATTTCACAAGATACATAAATAAATGTTCATTAATATGCTATTCTTATTTCATAGAAATAACGACGTTCAAATTTAAAATACAAAATGGCAACTCCGCTTGGTAGAAAAAGGACAGCGCTAACGGAGAAACTAAAGGATCGGAAAAAGATGGTAATAGTCCATAAGCGCCTGTACTGCAATTTGAGAGTGGAACGGCCTATAGATACAGGTTGATTCAAAAGTACCTAAACTCAAATTCAATACATGATGTACATTGGAAACGTTTTGTACTGAAACCTTTACTACCCTTTACAAAAGGTGCTAGAATTGTCCTCCATTGTGTAAAAGATGCAAAGTTACCCGAAGGCACATGTTTGTGGACACTCTTTGCAAAACGTCAACTGGGATATTTCTCGTGGATCTGTTGATGTTATTCTGCAAGTCCTGCAGTGTTCTAGGGTTGTTGCAATACACTGTATTCTTAAGATAGCCCCACAAAAAGAAATTTGGAGGAGTCAAGTCCAGTGAGCGAGCTGATCAAATATTTTTCAAGATTTATCGGTCATTGAAGAACCCATGGAGCATCTCAATTGTTTCTTTGGACATGTGGCATGTTGCATCATATTGTTGGAACCAGACATAGCTACAAATTGATGGATAATGACTGCATACACAGCTGAACTAACAGTCGTTTAAAATAAAAAAAGTATCACAATTCGCCTTATAGACATGGCACACCACACTCAAAATTTCCCTAGCTGAATTGGGACTTCATGAAACATGGGAGGAATACCTGTTTAAATGAAACCAAGGCTATCACTAAAAATAAGTCATGTTAAGCTAGTTAATAGCTGCAAGTGAATCTCCTAAACCAATTGCAGTGGATGAAATGCTTTTATAAATCCGGTGGATGTAGATCTTGCGCTATTCGAACTCGGTATGGTCGTAGCTTCAGACATTTAGTGGCCCTGTGGCAGGCAGAATAAGATGCTCTGACCTGCTGCGACAATCGCTGAATTGGGTTACTAGGAGTCGTTCCAGGGTCTGTTGAGCATGCTTAAGTGGATGCAACGTTTTCAAGAATTTTCTGCAAAATAAGCTTCCAGCAAAGCAATTCTCTGATATTCCGTGAGACTCATGGTACATTGATTAACATTTCCGGGTGACCCCCACGCATTTGTACTGGCAGGCTGTGATGTCGCCCCTAGAGAACGTTCATTAATGTCACCCATACCTGCCATAAGTAATAAAATTCGGTGGCTTTCTCTTGTCTTAGAGCAATTAATATTCAAAATGTACAGTTTGGAGGCATTTAAATTACCATGTTGAAGAAGTAGAGGTGTAGGTAGATAAGTATATTCATAAAATATATCAATGGCACTGGTTATTTAAAAAAACCTTTTGATAACGCTTGGGTAACGAAGTTGTGACAATTTAAAATATTTTATTATGAATCCATATGACATAAATTATTTTTCCTGTTGTTATAGCTTTTAAATTAATAAGTGAATGATTGTTTAAAAGTGGAAAACAAGTTACAATTTATTAGCCACCATTACATACATCATAGAATATTATAACATACAGTCACTACAGTCTATGATATGTAATATTTATATTTATTTACATATTAATATATTTTTAACATGACCATACTTTACAATAATATTGGTCATTAAATTAAGTTTTACGGTAAATGTATAAATTTGAGTGCACATTATCACTTATAAATTCATTCAGCAAATATGTGAGTACCAATACTGATTTAAAGAACATAGTTTATATGATAGTTTATATTGTTTTTATCAAATGACCAGAGCTTTTAAATAAATATAACACTATATATGATATATCAAGTTATAATAAGCATTCATGTTTTAAATTTACAATGAGCCTTCAGTTTTTAATTACAATTTACAAAAATAAAAGAGAATTACAATGCATTACATATAATATACATTAGATATCAGTAGGTACTATTTACTTAATTTAACATAACCTAATTTTTTTTTATTTGCCAATAATGATTACAGAGTATAAAAAGAACAGCTAATACTTTTTGTGTTTAAACTGTAATAGGCCATGGCTTATTCTGTTTAAAAAACTTAACAAATAAGGTTTAAATAGTAGTGTAATTTAAACCCATAGTTCTTAGTTTCAAAGTATGGCTTAGACTTTCACTAATTCGTAAAAATTAATAAAACGTCTTTATTTTTATTTTTACATAGGTACCTACATGATGAACATTATTTTAACGTTGCATTCTTTTTACATTCCTTAAGTTAAAACCCATTTAGTGAATTGGAATATATTTCAAAATATATCTAAATTATTTATATAAAAAAAGTGCATTAATATTTAATATTTTTAAATTTGTGTTTATTATACTTTGTGACCATGAAAGATTTTATCAGTTTATAGATGTTATGTAACAGAAACTACTTGTGCATTGGCACAATTTAAAATACTTTTGATATACTTTTGCAAGATAAAAATCCTACTCCGAAAAATCAGCATAAGAGTGAATGTTCAACACAAGCCACTTCTTATGGCCGTTACAGTACAATATATAATATAATATTATATATATATATATATATATATATATATATTTATCTGTTTGGTAAAAATAAGTTACATTGAAAATAAACCAGATTTCTAGGACTAGGGCAAAAAGTACCGTACCTAAAGAGTCTTCGAGTACTAGGACATATTTATTTATACACGAGTATAGGAAAAATCAGATATATCCAACTTAATTTCATCCTATGCATAATCGTAATATAGTTTAATCATTTTTATTTATTAATTTGTGCTACATTTTTAGTATACCTATGTGACATATAAAATAAGAATTTAAATCCACAAAGAAAACATAAACAAAACATCAAAAAAATTCTTGGTAGTTCAATCCATTTATTTATTAAGATTATTGTTTTTAATATTTTGTGGTTTTCTAAATACCATAATAAATTTTAAAACATAGTCCAACAGGATTAATTTAAGCAATCGTTAATATACAACATTGGTTTTACTTGAGTTTAAAAGAATGTTTAAAAAAAAAAGATTGTGTTACTTCTTTCCTCAGATAATTTTGATAAATGAATATCTTGAATTTAAAATTCGTTTTATTATATGCCATTTGTAACTATGCTATATATGTGATATCACTAAAACTCTTGATACTCTACTACACAGCTACAACAGTCATAATTTGGGATGACTGACTGATGTCTGTTATAACTACAGCAGAAACATCACCATTTTTTCAACATGGTTTTAAGATCAATAACAATAATTTTAACTCGCTATACCATAGTTTATATAGTAAACACTTTTTTTTGCTAAATACTTTTTAAAATTACATCCATAGGATTTGATACATTTTACCATCCAAAACTTAGTCTTAACATTGCAATAAAAATGTTTGGTTGGTGAAATTTTACATATTATTTAAATCTTATTTTAATAAACATAAAATGTGTTTGGTTTACGATGAACAAACAATGCTAAACTAAGTATGGCACAATGTTAAATGTAGCTGGTAGGGTAGTTATTTAAATTTTTCTATTCATTCCATGAACTATATGATTATATAAGCCTTATTTTCATAGAAACCCCATTATTTTAAAACTTAAAACTCATGTTGCCACAATGGTGTAAATCAAAATATTACAAATGTATTTAAATTATTAGTCCATTTAATTGATGCAAAGATAAATTATACTGTAATTCATAACTAAGTGTTATTGGAAGCGTTTGATAACTTTTTAATTACCGGTGGGTAATAAATCAAATATCAGCTATTTATAGAATATAATTAATGTTAGTGACTTTCAATCAATTTTGGTGGCTGAAAGTGGGCTTCCTATAAAAATATTTTGCTGAATTGTTATCCACCTTGTTTATAAGAAAATGTTTGGTGCCCTTTATACACCATAGAGTTATATTTTTAATGATTTTGTAGATGCTCATTGATTTTTTTTACCAAAGTTAATTTTCGTTTGTTTTTTTAAAATGCCACAGCTTAATATGAAATGATGAACTTTATTCCAATAAACTAAATAGACATAATACATATAATAAAAAGTACTTTTTAATGCAATTTTCTTTATAACTTAATGTGACTGTAATAAATTTTGTGCTTAGTATGACCACACCTAATTATAAATATGAATTGTAAAAATGAATTTAAATTATAGAGAAAGGTTCTGTAGTGAACTATGAGGGGAACAAC
>CABFVX010005078.1:13224-29899 GCA_902151425.1 Timema shepardi | reverse complement strand
ATATATATATAGTTTAATAAAACATTCATATATATATATATGAATGTTTTATTAAACTATATATATATATATATATATATATATAGAGAGAGAGAGAGAGAGAGAAATGTTAAATGTTTATTCTGTCAAACAGTGTGCACCCCTAAGTGTGTAATGGTTTTTTTTAACATGTATGAATGAACTTCATGACCAAATAGAAGAATAAAATATGGAAGGAAACAAATAATTATTAACTAAGCATTTAATACATCAAGCTTTAAAACAAAAATATTGTTTTGAATTTCAAGTTGCTATGGCCAGTTTTATTCAGTTTTCATGGTAGATGATATATTTTTTTAATATATATTATTGAATATATGTAAATAGATGCATATTTAATTAAATGAGGTGTATCCAAAATATGTTTGTTTACCTGTGTATATTCTGCCATGTCTGAATACAAACAGCTAGATTCACTACATGAGCAACATGTGTCACTACTGCAACTAGCTCGATCATCTTCACAAGAACCTTGCCACCTTTCACATTCACTATACAAAGGACCTCCTGTACACAAAAATAACTAGTTTCATTTGCTATCATAATTTTATGATTATTTAAAATACAACAGTGGTTTAAATATTCAGTTCAGTTTTGGTGGTTGAATGGTTTAAGGCATCATTTTCACAAAACACTGGACTGCTGATGACAAGAGAAACTAGGGTTTGAATCCCAATCAGGTATACTAAAGGTGTTCTTCCTAAATGGTTTTTCACTATCCGTCCGCGTAAATTCACCTCCTGTAATTAAACATTCTTCATCTCTTAACACATTAGCATAATTATTACATACATGTGTAGCCTGAAAGATGTGCTTCAGTAGCCACATGGTGTGAGAGGCTACTCCCACAAAAGACCAGACTGCCGATGATGGAGGAGATTATGGTTCGATCCCAGTCAGGTGTACTGAGGGTGGTTTTTCATAAATTGTTTCCCACTCATTCTCCACACAAATGCTAGTACTACTCCTTTTCATTCAACCTTAATAATACCTAGCCTATTGTTGTAATTAGTACATTAGTGTATAAATCAAATGGCTAGTTCTATGTTGTGCTAAAAAAAAGGGTAGTAAGACTATAAGCTAAAAAAGTATATTCATATTTTCAATTTTGTAAAATGATAATTAATTTACCAGAGTCTATTGGTGTATGAACTGATGAACTGTTAATAGGGTGTCTACCAAGCGTTGCCTCTGAAGATAGGCTAGGTAATGATGACTGAACACCACGGTCCATCGCACCATAGCCTACACACATGTGCTGCATAGGAACACCTAAAGATAAACATAATAAATTTATAGTTTAAATGAAATAGAGATTTGCCCTAAATAGTGAATATATACACTTTCAATATAAATAGATAGGATACCCACTTCAGTGACAAAATGGTTTAAGGCGCTACTTTCGTGTTAGACTGGCCTGCTGATGATGGGGAAATCAAGACTCAAATCTAACTTTTGTCTACTGAGGATGGATTTTTCTAAAATTGTTTCCCACTCTCCTTCCAGGAAAATGCAGGCAGACTACCTCTAAAAATGCTGCCGCCTTCTTTATTATATATCTGTACAGCCTAAACAGGTCGGATCAAATCAATTTTACAAAATATTTATTTTATAATAGTTTATTTTAATTCAATACAAATGTTCAACCAAATCCTTCTATTAGTCAAACCACAATTGAGGGAGTAAAAACATGATAATCCTCATAGAGTTAGATGGGATTTTTTCACTATTTAAACGTTTTTGAAATTTGTATAAATCTAGCTATATAAGCAAAACAAAATTAATGACTAATTTCTCCAATATAATACACACCTTCATCACGTGGACTCTTTTTGTTTTTATGTCTAAAGTGACTTTCTGATCTTGACTGACCACTGCTTGACTTCCCACTTTGATTACTACTTCCAGTCGAGTTGTTACCACTAAGACTTCTAGGAAAATTGGGCACCTACAAGAAATTAAAGAAGAGCTGTACAACATTAATTTACTCCTTGTTCACATAGAATAGACAAAAGCAACCACAAAAAAGAAAAAACATGTTTTATGCCATAAAATATGTAAAATAGTGGTTGATGATTAATAAAATATAATTTAGACCTATATTGCTTCTTGACCTTTAAGGTGGAGATGTAGCGGACATGATAAAATCTAAATGTTTTTGCAGCAATGAAAACTTTTCTCTTCATTTAAAAAGTTTGTCATCTAATGCTGCTATGCCCTTGACAGGGATTGTGAATACAATTAAATTCTGTTTGTTACGAAGCAATATTCAATTTATTTTTGCCGAAAAACTGCAAACACACAGGCCTTTTCTCGCATTCCCTAGTTCCTCACCCTAACATTTCCACAGCCATTATGATTATGGATAAAGGTCTAACAGTAAACTATATTTAATGATCCACAGATATTCATAACTATATATTAGTTATTTAGAAGATGCTATTATTCATGTTCTAAATCAAGGTATTATATTAACTAATATGGTGGTTTCAATTTCCTTTATTATAGTGTTGGCCAGTGTCATAAATAGGCTGCGAGAGTGCCCCGGGGCCCCCGGTAATTTGCACTTGAGGGGGAGGGGGCCTACTACTGAGGAACCAAAAAGTTACTTTATTTTATAAAAGTCAAATTTATAATGCTATTTTTGGCGGAAGTATGTATGTCTGTTTATATTTGACATGTGCGCATCTGTAATGAGTAGTGTCTATACAGGTCTTCAAAAAAGAATCAAAGAAATAGACCCACATGTGTATGTTGTGCACTGTACAGCTCACAATTTGAATTTAGTTTTAAAAGATGCTGTGGATTCAAACCGTGACATAGCAAGTTTTTTCTGACATTGTCGGAAGTGTTTATGAATTTTCTGGTCATAGTATAACTCGTTTGCAAGAACTACAAAGCTCATCCCAAGACAACTCTGCAAAGCCTACACTAAAGGTTTAAAATCCAACCTGATGGGTCTAAATGCATGATATAGTGTCTGCATTAAAATAAAGATTTTGCAATGTGATAAAGTTTCTGAGTCGCGTAATTCTCACAAGTAAAAATCCGAAAAAGAGGAATCAGGCTATGGATTTCACGAGAAATTAGACAACTTCGAATTTGTTCTCCTGCTGGTTTTTCAGTCCAAAATCTTGCAGACACTACATATTTCATCCAAGTCGCTGCAGTCGGAGACAACTGAATTAGTTACCGCCTATAATCTTTTACAAAATGCACTGATTGAAATCAATGACATTTGGGGGTAGATTTGAATAATTATTGATGGAAGCCTCAGAAATAAGTGCAAAATGGGGAATTTCCAACCAATTTGTTGATAAAAAAGTTCGAAAAGTTAAAACTTACTTCGATTAATTGTCTCTAGATGAAAGATTATGTAATTCATAGTGCCATCTCATTGAAACTGTATTTTATCCAATCATAGATTATCTTTCATCAAAGCTCGAGAGCCGTTTCCAAGGCATGAAGATTATTATAGACACATACAAAGTCATATAAACACAATTTTTGCCAAAGTTCACAGAAACAGAAATTTGGAAGAAAGGAGAAGATTTTTGTGAAAATTTTTCTGACGATATATCTCCATTATTTCAATCTCAAGTGCTTTCCGGTAGAGCATCGTTTAAAAACAAGATTGAAAAAATTAAGAATGTTAAACAAGTGGCTGATTTGTTAGTAGTTGACTATGCTTCACTATCTTCAAGCTATCCTGATATATGTACAGCATGTTTAATGTATTTAACAATTTCTGTGACTGTAGCCAAGGCAGAACAATCATTCTCGAAATTGAAGGTGATCATAAATTATTTGCGTAGCCCATTGGGACAGGAGTAACTAAGTGGTTTGGCCTTCCTTTCAATCGAAAATAAAAAAGCTCAAAAAATAGATTTTAGAAAGACCAGAGATGATTTTGCATCAGTAAAAACAAGAAAGAAAATGTTCAAATTTTAGTCACCTGAAGAATTTATTAAACTACCTACTGTAAATAAAGTATATTTTAAATTTCCTTGAGTGTATTGCATTACAATATTCCTATTCCTATAATATAAAACATGTACTCAAATTTATTATGATTCATGCCATGTTTATTTCATGCACTGAGAAAAATAAGTCATTTGAATAACTATATATTGTTATTTATACAATTTGTGATCATAAATTTATATCACTCTAGACTAGGTCATAAAAATGTTTAACAATCCAGATTGTAAACCTTATGATCTAGATAATCAGTCTTACTATCTATATAATAAAATCAACGATCTACTAACTAACAATATAGATGGTTGATTTAACTATATATTTTTATCATTGTAGGAAACTAAAATTAAAGTACTTCTGAGGTCTACTCCCATATGAAATATTTTCTTATAGAGGGCCACACTTCCATAATCTACCCCAGGGCCCCTGAGAACTACATTACGGCACTGGTGCTGGCCAACAATCGTGAGTCCTATGACAGGCCACCTCTGAAAAGTACACAAGTACTATACAAAATAAAATAAACAATATTAGTTAAATAGTGATACATGCTGGTGAATAATTACAAAAAATAAGACATTAATGATAGATGATAAAAATAATAAATAAATAACTTGATAGTATTTAAACAGGGTTCCTAAAGTAGTTGTAAAAAATTCTCCCTGACTTTACCCTGACTATTTTCCCAAGTTCCCTGACCAATTTCTCATTAAATTTTTATTATAACTTTACGATAATATACATGTGGAAATATTAATTTAAATACATTTATTTCGGCCTCCTCCTCCCCTACAGCCGACCTTGCCTCACCTCTCATCGAAGAATAAGAAAGCAGACGTCTTGCCAATCAGTTCAGGGAAAATGATGGAAAAATAATTAAATATGTCTAAACCTATCAAAAAGTTGTAACAAACTTGATTCATTTTGGTATCATGTGCAGAAATACGTACTAAATAACAGGCCAATAAGAACACACTAAAAAGTTTGGTATCATTACCGTCTTATTTTACTAAAACTGTACATATCCTGAACTGAATAGCTCACAACAGGAGGAACTATGTCTGCTTTCATATTATTCATGTCTCAAGTCTATTTTCTTTTTATTAAAATTATCAAAAGTCATACAATAAGATACTATGCTATATTTAATAAAGTGAAGCTTCTTTCTTCTTCAGTTCTTGCAACTCCACTTCTATTGCTTCTCGTTTCTCTTCAGTTGCCATTATTAATTTTTTTATTTTTACTTCTAAATCTTTAACTTGTATATCTAATTTCCTCTTTTCTGCCTTCTTCTTGCCTTCTTCACTTCTTTCCTGCTTCTTCCTCTCCAAATATTCATGATAGCGTTTCCGAGCACCTCTCACGTAATCCAACATCTTTTTGCTAATGTGTATGTTTTTAATCCCTCCTGCTTCTTGTATCTCATCATGAATGTGACGCTGTGCAGTGACTGTTTTTTCATACATATTTTCAACCAGTAAAAATTTATTGACTGAAAAACCACCTTCAATTGTTGCATTCCCATGCGACAAGGCAAATCTTTATTACTTCCCAAAGATGTTTGTAGTTTGCATCTCCTATTAGAAAGCTACCATAAATAGTGTCAAGTCCTACTTCATCACTAAACTGATCACAAGGACGAAATATTTCTTGAAGCTGAGATTTTTTGAGGTTGCAAAAATGCAAGTATTCTTTCTTGGCATTTTCACCCAGAACATCATTTATGATGTTGGCATGGTTGAGTTCCTCCAAAATAAAAGAAAATCTCTTCTGGCCCAGTTGAGGTGAATGTTGAATAACACAAGGATCCAATGAAGACAAACCTCTAACAGCTTTCTGTTTTAAGGGACTTCTTTCTTGTAGTTTTGCAATCAATCATGGTGGTTAACATACTGCGGCATTCGTATATAAATTCTAGTTTTTGTTTTTCTGTTACTGTGATTGCAGTTTCTCCTAACAAACTTTTTTTGCAAATCCTACATCAATATTTTTGCTAAGGATAAAATTTTCTGATTTTTTTGTGTCAATATAAATTAACTTTGGACCCGTGCACTTCATCAGATCAGGTTTCACGCAACGATTCATAAGCTATCTTAGAAGTTTCTCCACAGCTTCAAAAAGATATGGAGTCATTGGTTTTGATGTCTGTAACCATTGCAGGAAAGGCTGACATTCATTTGCAATTGTCTTGCAGAAAGATAGTTTACACTTTAGGAATGGATCACAGGCTTGCTCTTTTCAGTGTCTCTACAGGTTTTGTTTTAGGAAGTTTTGCTTCTTTGAGAAACTTAACATGGTCCCAAATTTGTAATGCCCTCTGAAAGCACTTTGCATTCTCTAACCACCACACACCACAAAACTTCAATGGAAAAGATGCACATCCTGTCAACTGCGTAAACAATGCTCGACGAGCTGGAGAGTCAGTGAACAGGTAGTACATGTGATGCAATAAGCTACTTATATCCCAATCAACAGACTCCACTCCTGTTCTCAAGGAACCATGAATAACATGAAGCCCACATATTCCCAGATTTAGCAAACTACATACTTCATTGTCTGTGATAGATTTGATGTGTTCCTGAAGAAGTGTTATGAACTTTAAATTGACATTTGGGCCATCCATTGACACTTGTATACTTGGAGAGTGGAAGAGGAGAAATACCATCCATAAAATGCTTCAGTAATTCTTCAGCGGTGCTCCTATCGAAAAACACACTGCTTAAAAAACGACTGATGACTCTATGATTTTCCTTGTCCTGGAATCTTATTAGAATGTCCATTTGTCCTCTTTGAATAACTTTATTCAACGCTTGATTAAAACAAATTACAAATTTGTTACATGATTTTAGGTGGTCCAGTAAATTGTTATGAAAGAATGGAGCCAAGCCATGCTACAATGAAGTATGCAGCCTTGTCTCCACCAAGGGTAAAGGCATTGGCAATGGAACACTCGGGAAACATCAACTGAAAAATTGTACTCAAATTATTGCATTAATTGAAAGACATTTTTTTGTAAACAGCTTGCATAGCCCAAATTACTTCCGCCTTAGTTATATAATCTTTTATAACAAAAGCGTTATGGTTTCTTTGAGGCACTACACTAATTTCACTTTTGGAAACAGCTTCCTCCTGCGACTTTACGATTTCCGATGAGACAGAAAAACTCTTTGATTAACCAGCCTGAATCACCACTAGGTAGAATGTCTTTGTGTGCCAGAGATTCTGTTGAAACAGGGGAGCTCGATGAACCTGAATCACTTGAATTTTTGAGAAAAAAGACAATAGAGAGCGTTGATTTGTCAAAGTTTCAAGAGTTTTGATATGAGTTAGTCCTTTTGCATGGGAAGCTAATGCTTGCTTTCCCGTATTACTTAGGTTAATAATTTTTTTGCACATTTTACAAAAATGCCTGCAACTTATTACTTTAAACGCCACTGATCCAGTATGAGAATTCAGGAAAATTGTCTGGGCTTAGCCAGAGCTGATTAAAAACTGTTTTTTGGTTAGACATTGCTGGTGTAGCCGAATCAGTCCTAATTCCCTGTATCCAACGATAACGATGCCAAACCTTGAACAAGAACCAAAACAATGGATCACTAAAGTTAAAAGAATTGTCATGTGCAGGCCAGGAGATTTCTGGGTTCACCTTCTGAAATAAAATGCTACCAAAACTTGTGTTACAGCAAGTTTGAGCATGGTAAGTGCCCCTCAGCTTTCTTCATTGGGGCAGTGGCTTATGTATGACGCAGTAAATAGGAAAAATAATTTCGTTGTTTTTTTCTAGGTGTGACATGAATTGTCATTTCCCTGACTTTCCCTGACCTTTTTAAAGCTTCCCTGACTTTCCCTGACTATTATTTTTTCCCCTGACTTTCCCTGACTTTCCAGACCGTAGGAACCCTGTAAAAGTAAAAGTATTTAAAAAGCAGTAACAATAAGCACACAAATAATAATAAGAATTTTAATAATAATAGCATCGTGTCTGGGCTACATTATTCATAGCCCAGTAGTGGAAAGAATAGCCAGTACTAATGTACCGTTGCCCAGGGGACGCATCCTTTCTGTGGAGTCTCTTTACATGTCCCGATGAAATGAGGGGATGATGATAGTGAATATGAAGGTGTGGAGTTAATGAATCTTACATAAGCCATATTAACCAAATCCTAGTGACCATAAGAATTATTCTCCTTTCTAAAAAAATCACCCTGTACCAGCTGGGAATCACACTCGGAACCTCTAGGTCAGCAGCCAGGCGCTCTAACCAATTTACCACGAGGCCAGTAAACTAAACTTAAGAAATATATATATATATATCCTGACAATGTGATTAGATCAAAAAATAATCACACATTAAGCTCATTATGTGCATTTTGCATTAACTTGATTTGTGTTTTGATGGTTGGTTAATTATGTCCTACAATTTTACGAACATCGTCATTAGATTATTTTTTTTATATTTTGACAAGGAATAGTTGTATACAAAGATATATTGTGGTTCCATCAAAAAGGAAAGAATAGTTCTCCCGTTTATTTTTACCTTTTTTAAAATAATTATTTCTTCTTAGACAATTAAATATAAAAAAAACGATCTTTAACATATTTCAACAAGTTAGTTTCATTAGTTTCCAAAAACCGGTCAAGGTAGGACTAAGATATTTAACCAAAGAGTGAAGAATTTAACAATAAATTTGTTTTGATTGGATGCAGAAACTTGGGAATGTAAAAACGTACTTTGACAAATGTTATATTGGGTGACCTGGTTGTCTAGGAGTAAAATGTCGGATCTCGGTGTTGGGGGTCTGGGGTTCGATCCTCGGGCCCAGCACAAATGTATCTGATTGCCAAACCCTTCCTTCCCCTCTGACAAGACGTGTATTAATCACACCTTGTGAATGTGTGGAATGTTAGGCCTCCACCGTGGTTCGGATCCCACATTAAACTGTAGGTCCTCCATTTCATTTTACACATTAGCGTGTGTATAACCCGAACGGGTAGTAAGACACAGTGCCAATAATCAGGGTCAGTCTAAGGCATGTGCTACGTGTGCAACTGCACACACAAACAATTCAGGGGGATGCCAAAATGAATCAAGAATAAATATTTTTTGTTTTTATTTGGGAAATTATAGGTATAATTAAAGAAAGTAATTTGTAAGAAGAATGCTTATTTCTTAAATTAATATCTACATCCATGCCAATCAGAGTACTTTTTATTTTAAATTTAAAATTAGTGATTAAAATACATTAACAAAGTAAATACATTTTGAAGGTTGTTTGGTGCGACGTACTCCTGTCAACTACATTGGTGACGGGACTATACCAGTTGCCGGGTCGAGACTGTATGATCTATGAGTTAGGCTTAGGCTGAACCTTTGGTGGGCGCAGGGGTTGGAGGGTAGGTGTAATGCTAGTTTTGATTCTCAGTCAGTCACCTAACCTCCGTGCAAGTTATTTATTGACAATCGCTTACTCGCTTTAATTATAGTTCGGAATGTTGCAATTCACTACTTATTATTTTTAGTCTATATGGTGTTCTGTGAAATTTTGTTTGAGTTTTGTTTTCAATTATTATTTTGGTGCAAACCTTTTTAGTAAGTACTGTACTCTGTGAAGTGTATTGTGTTGTATGCTGTATTGCTGTAATTATTGTGTTTCTACTTTGTGTGGTTTCTGTTTTTTTTAATAATATTAAATCTATTTTTTTTAAACAGTTACTAAAATGTTTTCCAAACTTTCTGCAGCCGAAAATGGAAAGCAAAAACGTTACCGGAAACTAAGTCAAGCGCTAAACTAATTTGTAACTATTTAATGAAGGCAAGCATTAGTAAAGAAAGTGAAAGTGAAATTGAAACTCAATGTAACGATGATCATCTGTTGAAATTAGTGATGGGCATAATCGAGTAACTTGAATGTGTTGTGTTATCGGGAGTACTCGATTCTTCCGGGATTACTTGATTAGCTTTACTCGGACCTTGTTATTATTTTATTTTCTCTTTTCTTACCAGCTAAATAAGAATAAACCTTATTGGCTGGACTGTTTACCATGCTATTGCCATTTAAAAGGCATATTCCCTTAGAGCTCATTTTTCATCAACAGTTTATGCTGCTACGCAAAAATGACCCGTTTTTGTTTAAATGTTGCACATGCATTTTCAATACAAAATACTCGCAGATGTAAAGTACACAATTGAAAAGCAAGCTAACTAAGCGTATCGCATTTCCGATTCTTTTTAAAAGTACTCAATGAAAGTTACTTGATTTTTTTACTCAGCACCTAGGCAGTCGCATGTAACGAAACTAATTATTGCCTTTCTTAATTATTTTGATTATAATTTCTCCTTAGTAAAATATGATTATTTATAAAGTGAAGCTAATTAGGGTAAGATACAAAATAGAAAGAAAATATAAACGGTTTTCACTTTTAAAAAGGTACAATTATTATCAATTTCTTTAAAATGAATGTATAAAAAAAAGTTTATTTTATTAAAGAGCACAACAATTATTTTTTGTGAGACACTTCTTAAAACGCATACTTTGATATTGACTGCATGCAACGGGAAATGTGAAAGTAAGTGGGTGGAGGTCACTGTCAGTGTCGACTGCCTACTACAGGAAGAGATTATTGACATGTTATTAGTAATTAATCCCAGTAATTGCTCAATTGTGCCCATCACTAGTGAAACAGTGCTCAGAGGATGACGAAGATTGCTCAGAAGATTTAATAAATACTAATGCTGATGATTCTAACACCATGAAAATTATTGATCAGAGTGATTAGAAGAGTTATGTGACTGATTAAATCAAATAAATGAATAATTCATTTTACAAATTGAAAGATCCGGCTAACTGCCCCAAAGTGCTAAACGCAACTGAACATGGTTTAATTATTTTGCAAGGACCAATTAAACAGTATTAGATAGCTACCCTAGAGATCGTGTAAAATTATCATTTTCCAACGTATTTTATTACCGGCTTGCTTCCAACAGCGAGAAAATTAGAAGACGATGACTAATGTATTCCCAGTCCAAGGGAAGTGTATACTGTTTTTGCTGCAAGGTTTTTAACACGGCAATCACCAGCACTACATTATCTGATGAAAATGGAAACTGTGATTGAAGGCACATCTGAAAAACTCTCCCCACATGAGATGTCCTCTAACCCCTTAAAGTGCTACAAAAAATGAGTTGAAGCAGAAAGGTTTAACACTGGCAAGGCAATTCATGACGAAAATTAAAGATTAATTGATCAGGAAAAAGTGACAGAAAAATGTTCTCACGAGAGATCTTGCCATCTTTCCCAACACAACATGGCTTCTCGAGGAACTCACAAAACCTTCTACAACAAAAACAATGGAAATTATCTCGGGCTCATAGAGTTGATTGCAAAATTCAATCCTGTTATGAAGGAACATATTTCCCGAATCCTGGGGAAAGACAATCTAAGATGTGTAACATATTTGAGAAAGAACATTCAAAATGGTATACATAGGGTCTAGTTTTAAAATGGCCATATATAGTATTTTCAACCGTTTTTTTCAGATGGGGTTTGGGGGGCACAAAATGTGGGTTTTGCACAGAGAAAACTTTTGCCTCAGATAGACCTCGCTAATAATGATGATGATGATGATGATGATGATGATGATAATAAAGATTATTCCCCCAGGGAATGTTTTCTATAAAGTAGTTTAATTTTGTTAAATTTATTTAAGTGAAAATGGAAACTCAAGACTCGGGAATCAAACCCGTGTCAAAGTTGCTATTTTCTACTTGGTTGAATTTGTTAAAGTATCAGTAAGTACCATGTGGATCATCATTGCATATCGATTTGTCATTTATTTTAATCATTATTTATATTAATTTGGTATTGGTAATTTTTGTAAAATACTATGATCATTAAAACAATTTGATTATAAAGGTCGACTGGTTGTAGTTGTAAAAAATAAAGAGATTTTACAACTTGTATGACCTCCATTTAAACAATGGTGTATATTCTAGGCAAGCTATGATAACTTTAAGGGCAGGTAATACAAAATAAAAATATCTAGAAACTTATAAATCTGATTATTTGCTTTCACTAAGCAAGTAAGTCTCTTAAACAATGTCACCTACACAAGTCCAAGTCTTCACTTGGTGAAGTCAAAACGTTGCTATCGCAATGGTGGAAAGGACGCATGCTTCATGCAAGGACATGGTCGTCACTAACCAATGAGATATACTCCTCTGAGAGGATCAAACGACAGCTGATGGCTGAAAAAGAATCAGTTCTGCATGAGTTGTTTTAGTTGTGTGCTTTGGTTAATTAGCGTGTGAGTGAATTAACGTCAATAATGTTCATATAACACATCAGTAAAATATTGTTTCTATTACTTAACAACTCAAAAACTTTATATTACAATTTAATCTTAAAAATGCTTGCGGGATTTTGGGTTAAGGGATGAGATAAGCCAGGCCATGAACCTCGGATACGCCACTGCAATTGAATAAAAACTTTGAAACATCGTCTCTTACAGGCGGTGGATGTTCTTGTGGTGGTGGACTGCTGTGTTTTCCTGAATTGTTGTAATGCATCGCATCTGATGAGCTTGAACAGTGAGGGAGCCATGAAGGAGGATGACTGTTACCACTACTGCAACTACTACCACCTCGAGTCGGAGGGAATGGTGGGTTATGGCCTAAAAACACACGATAACATATTTCAGGGGAAAGCAAATTATAAAGAATCAATAAAGACATAGGTTGAACATCCAAATGCTACCCGTCCTGGTGGTCAATAAGTCTCAGGTGTCAGGCTCTTAAAAGACTAGATTGCTGGTGATGGGTAGGTTGAGGTTTGAATAATGATCGGATGGAATAAGGGTGGGTGGTTTTCATAATATGATTTTTCACTGTGGTTTTCTCATTCTCTCTTTATAGTAACAACTCACTCTATTTCAAAAATCAAGTAAATAAACAAGCCTTGTGTTGAAATAACAATTTTTAAACATTCTAGAGTGCTATTGCCTCATTTATGTACTATCAATTAATTTACTTACTTATACTATTGCATTGAGAACTCGAAAGTTCATTGCCTCATGTACAAAATTATGCCACCTATTCCTGTCTTGACCTATTTCTATCCAGTCCACCTCATTACACCCTTTCTCTATTTAGAGCGTGTTCTATCCAGTCCACCTCATTACACCCTATCTCTATTTTGAGCTCGTTCTGTCCAGTCCACCTCGTTACACCCTATCCCTATCTTGAGCTAGTTATAACCAGTCCATCTCATTACACCCTGTCCCTATCTTAAGCTAGTTATATCCAGTCCACCTCATTACATCCTAGCCATAACTTTAAATAATTCTGTCCAGTACACATCAATACACTAACCAAATTTATTTTTAATCTCAAGAAAACACCCGCCTCGGTGGTATAGTTGGCTAACGCGCTTGTCGTGTTGAGCTCTACTGCTGAGGACGGGGAGATCGAGGTTCGAATCTCGGTCGGGTGAACTGGGGGTGGTTTTTCCTAAAATGGTTTTCCAATCTCCCTCCACACAAATGCGGGTTCCCTTCCTCTAATGAAACCTTCCAAATTCCTAATCCATTAGAGTAATTAGTACTTAAAGCGTATAACCCGAACGGGGAGTAAGACTCGGTGCTAAATATTATTATTATCACTTAAAAAATCTAAATTGGATAAATATATAATTAATTTACAACAGTTAAACTATGTCGGATTTATTAGGAGAGTTCTTTTTGCTTCTAGTTTATTTTTTAGTAAATATTTTAAATGATTTTATTTGAATGTTTGTTTAGAATGGAAAATATGTAGGCTAATATTAGTTTAAAAGACATATATATATATTTTATATTCCCATTAAAATAAAATGCAAAGATTCGAAACCTTGATTTAGCTGCATAGAGAATATTAACTGACAATATAAACATTGAAAGTTAAAATATTCAATTTTGGTTCAATTATTGAAATTTTTATGTGCATTATACATTACATATTAATTAATTTTCATAGAAATAATCTTAAGTAATAAAATGTAATGTTATTATAGAAATATTATTTACTAAACAAGATAGAGATATTAGAAACCATTGTAAAATAAAAAAGTCTAGTTGATTTTTGTGCATAAAGTTACATAAATACACAAATATAATATTTTTTCAAAGCATAAAAAATAACTATACATTCAAACATCGATCAAGCCTCGATAATAATTAATTTATTTGATTCGAGTTCACTTCGAATTGAAGGAGTGGACTTTGAACACCCCTAAAGCGGAATATTCCAGAGGGGAGAGTTATCACAATGTCTACATTCTATCATAATTCCAGTATCTAAGGTGAAATAAGTCATCTATATGTATAACAAATTAATGTTAAACACTCAGTTTGAAAAGTAAGATTCAGTTATGAACACTATTTACGCACCTGTATACATATTTGTTATGTCAGATGATTGTCTGCTTGACTTGTTAGCACGATCCAGGTTCGAGTCTCTGCTGGACATTCCTGGTTTTACAGAAGAATCGCTAGAACTAGAAGTTTCCCCATCTCCATGTCCCATGATAGTGTTTGGGGTAAACAAACGACTATTTTCCTGTAAAACAAAGTGAAAATAAGTCATGTTCAAACACCTAATAGTTTGATAAGTATGGAACGAATTAAATGAGAACACAATCAGACATAGAAACTCCTAATCAACTTCAAGATACAAAGTTGATTTTCTCAGCATAATATATTTCTTTTCAACTAGAGGTCAGTCTTTGAAATCTTTAACTATTATTTGTTTTGTAACATTAACATTATTCATTACTACCTGCATTTTTAATAAATGATAGGTGACCTGGTGGTCTAGAGATAGGGTGTCAGACTTCTGTGCTGGGGTTCGGGGTTCAATCCTCGGTCCCAACACAGATTTATCTAATTACCAAACCCTTCCTTCACCTCTGACAAGACATCTTGTGAATGTGGGGAATGCCAGGTCTCCACCGTGGTTCGGATCCCACGTTAAACTGTAGGTCCTTCATTTCATCTCACAATCACCCTACCATTACACATTAGCGTAAGTGCGTATAACACTAACGGGTAGTAAGACGCGGTGCTAATAATAATAATAATAATAAATGATAACCTGAAATGACCATTTAAGTACCAACATACTTTTTTATAAATTTTTTGACATATAGTAGTTTATTTATAATTAAAACTAGTATATAGTCTATGCCTGTCAGCGACTGTCAAACTAAACTTGAATATCCTGCTTCAGTGGCTGCATGGTCTTAGGTGCTACCTTAGCTGCCGATTACAGTTAGATCGTGGTTCTATCCCAGTCGGGTGTACTGAGATGATTTTTCCTAAATGTTTTCCCATTTTATCTCCATGAAAATGTGGTTACACTTACTCTAGATTCAACCTTCCTCATTCTTTACCCATTAGCATAATTAGTGCATAAGCGTATAACCCGAATGGTTAGTAGGACGTGGTTAAAAAAATACTATAATAATTAGGATGCTTCCGTTCTATTTAGAATATTAAGCTGAAAAACGCACATCAAACGAGTGAAAGAGGAGGCGATATTGTTAAGTTGCTCATTTTCTCCCACCTTACAAAGTGTTAAGGCCATAGTCTGCATTCTTCAAATTTTGCTGTGAAACTGTTCTTTTAATTCATGAAAATCTTTACAATTATTTCAATCATAAAAAAAATCAATTATCTGTCCTAGTAAAATTCTGTCCCAAAATCTCTACTACAAGTGAGAATAGTTTCAGCTTTATAAGTCATCTAGAGGTTTCTATAGGAGATTATGTAATCAAAATAAATAAGGAAAATTGGATACCCACAAGCGTTTGAAATATTGTTATCAAGAAGCAAAATACTATAAAAATATAATCAAAAAAGTTTAATTTCAAAGGAAATATTGCTAATCATGTTTCCAAAGAAAATAATTAATCTCTGTAAATTTTATTGTATCAAACACTCAAATAATATGTTTCATCGTAACTATAAAATAGTAGGGCCTATATTACATTAATGGGCATTTTCACTATTAATAATAACGTTCTTATTTATGCTTATAGGAAATATTTGTGAAAATGAAGATCATTCCATGAAGCTAGGACTTTGTGTGTAGACTTTACTTAGCCCAAAATTTGGCAGTGTTACAACCGGTGTTCTTGGAGTAAAGTGCTCGCCTCAGGATCCGATGTTTGTGGGTTCAAACCCAGATGAGATTAACATATATTTAATTGAGCGAGTGGAAGTAAATCCGTCGGTCCCATGTCGATTGGGGCATGTAACAGAATCATGGAGAGTATGTAAAAATACCTTTCCCGACAAACTCGGTAGGCACTTTCACTCTTGCTCAATGAAATTATTGTGTTCTGATATAATCAAGAAATTGCAAGTTAAATAACTCAAATAAATTATTATTATTATTATTATTATTATTAGCACCGCGTCTTACTACCCGTTCGGGTTATACGCACTTACGCTAATGTGTAATGGTAGGGTGATTGTGAGATGAAATGGAGGACCTACAGTTTAACGTGGAATCCGAACCACGGTGGAGGCCTGGCATTCCCCACATTCACAAGATGTTAAGTAAATTGTTTCGGTGCATACGCTCTGGTTGAATAAATTGTTTCGGTGTATACGCTCTGGT
>CABFVX010005078.1:0-13138 GCA_902151425.1 Timema shepardi | reverse complement strand
GGAGGCCTGGCATTCCCCACATTCACAAGATGTCTTGTCAGAGGTGAAGGAAGGGTTTGGTAATCAGATAAATCTATGCCGGGACCGAGGATTGAACCCCGGCTGCCAGCATAGAAGTCTGACACCTTACCCCTAGACCACCAGGTCAGCCTCAAATAAATTATTTATATTTATATATATATATATATATAAATTATTTATATATATCAATGTGGCTTATGATTTGATGGCTGGTAAAGTTTGATTGGGAATCTTAATGTTTTAGGTACTTCGTATTTATTGTCACATATGCAGCAGAAACATGGACAATGAATGTACGAGAGACTAGGAAAGTGGAGGCCATGGGAATGAAGTTTGTGAGGAGCATGTTGGCTGTCCCGAGGAGAAACAAGATTAGAAATGAAGTTATCTGGGAAAGAGTAAGATTACAGGGAGTGCATGAGATAGTAGAGGAAGCAAGACTGAAATTGTATGGGCAAGTAATAAGGATGGAAAAAGAGATGGTGATGAAAGAAAATGTTGTAAATGAAGTATATAGGAAAAAGACAGCAACCGAGGGCAAGAAACAGATGGTAGGAGCAGATAACAGAAAGTGTACACGTGATAGGAGAAGAATAGAAGAAATTTAAGGAGGAATAATTGTGCTAAGCTAGAGGAAGATGGAGGCATTTTACTAAACTGGCCTGGCCACAGATTGGAAACAGTTGATGATGACGATGATATGAGTGGTATTTGTATTTTAAATCGAGTGTTTACTATAAATAGCTAGTACCTGAATCAGATGGAATATATAAAACTCAAGAAATACTGGATTTATGGCGACAAAAGTCAAGATTCGAGTCCCGACTAGGTGCACAGGAGATGCTTTTACACGTGCACTTTATAGTAATTGTGGTTTTATCACCTCCTTTTCAAATTAATGGGGGTGCAATTACTTTAAATCACTCTACTAATTTCCCCTCCTCCCCAAGTTTATTAAGTTTTGTATAACTATGATACGTGCTTCTGTGGTCCCATGGTATAGGACGTCACTCTCTCAATAGACTGAACTGCCAATGACGAGATAGGGGATCAAATTCAGGCCGGGTGAACTGAAGGTAGTTTTCCTTTAATAGTTTTCCACTTTCTTTATCCAAATGCAGGTACACTCCCATTGAATTCAACATTCCCTATTCCTAGCACATTAGATTAATTAGTACACATGAGTATAAGCCAAAAGTGTTTTAATACACAATGTCAAAAGTTGCTGATAAGTGTGGGCCTAGTAATTAATTATTATGCATTTATGCTAAAAAAAAATTACAATTGCTGTTTTACTCCATTCAATTCTTAAATTTAATTTTCAAATAATAGATTATCGAATCCAATTTCTTAACATTGAAAATGTCACTATTTTTCTAAGCTTCTTACATCATATAAAAATTAAATTGTTTTGAGATTACAAATACTTTAATGTATTTGTAAAAAAAAAAAGGTATACACAATTTAAAACATAACAAAATAAAATGGCCATGTTTGATCTGTGCAGTACACAAAGGTAGGTGCATTTGCAATTTGTCAGAACTTACAGGAATCGGCTAACAGCTTAATAACGTACAGTACAAAACAAAATAGCATTCAATTCTAAATTTTGTCATTTTATTTATATGCCAGAGCTTTCACAGATCTAGGAGATAAGAATTGACACATCAAAAATGGTCAAAGAAAAAAAAATTACAGAATTTTTCGATACAACGCTAATTAAGAATCAAAGCTATCGAGGAAACGGTTAAGACATTAGATATGATATCCTGCATTTATTTGGAGCATTAAACATAAGCCTAATGTAAAAACATATATTTCAACAAATATATTTACCAAATGATCTGCTCTTCTCTTTGAATTGATAAGTGTTGTTGTGGCATATGGAGCAGGTATATCAGGTTCTTTCCTGCAGTTGTGGAAAGTGGTCAGGTGGCAGGTATCCACCTCTGCATAGTCAGTCGCGTTGGAGCGCAACTCCCTTTTGTTGAATTTTGTTTTACTTATATTGGAATCGTTGTTAGTAGAGGAGTACGCAGGTGTCCAAGGTGTATAATCCCATAAAATTCCATTTCCAGCCATCAGGTCTTGATGGGCAAGTTGATAAATGGTAGTGGTAATGTCAACAGGCACTTCTGAAATTATGTATCAATATTATACCCACCTGCGTAGAACCCGAATGGGTAGTAAGACGCGGTGCTAATAATAATAGTTATTATTATTATACCAACAGTTTCCGTGACTTGTTAGAATTAAGGAATTATTAGTGAACAGGCAAGCCTTATAATAATTGTATTAAATTTATACATGAAACTGAATACACGGTTTTAAAAATTCTGTCTGTGTATGATTAGAAAAAATAAAAATAAAAACTAGTTTATAAAAAATATTAGAAAACTAAATGAACTCACCACTCGGGTAACCAAGATCGTTGCTCAAAGCCCGTCTCCTGCAAAAATAAAGAGCCCCAACAAATCCCAGCACCAAAAGAAGCACCATCCCTCCCATTAACAGCTGGAACCAGGTCTCCTGAACTACACTGCCTACATCACCGCCTTCACTTGGATGCGCTCTAAAAACACAAATGAAAAATTATTATTATACATTGCAGAAAAGAAACAAATATTTTTACTAAATACATATTATATTAAAAAGGAAGACCTGGCGATCTAGGGGTAAGGTGTCAGATTTCTGTTTTAAGAGTCCGGGGTTAAAATCCCGGTCTCGGAACAGATTTATCTGATTACCAAACCCTTCCTTCACCTCTGGAAAAGTGTGTGCTTTCACTCTTTGTGGATGTGTGGAATGCCAGGCCCCCACCGTGGTTCGGAGCCCACGTTAAACTGTAAGTCCCCTTTGCTTTCCACCTCATCATTCTTACGTATCATCCTGTCATATGGGGATAGTGGAATTCACCTTAATAGTGTCCTCACATCAGAAATGAATTCCTCCATACGCCAAGAGAGCAGAAGTTAGATAAGGGTGAATGGCCAGATATAGAGCATTAGTCCCACCCCATCACCATATCTTATATTATGTTGTGATACAACAAACAATATTAAGGAAAAATATTAATATTTCGAGTAGTAAGTCTTACTATTAAATATAATATTAAACACTATATTAAATTGATTCGAAGCTTTTTATGTCTGTGGCCATTTATGAGGTAAATTGTATTTTGGACTTATCCTTGCAAAGTTATGAAAAAGTATGTGCAAAGTGTACTAAACAGGGACAGTTTTTACCTGGATGTTTGCTGGTCTGGCAGCTCAAGGTCCGTGAATAGTACATCAGTAGAAAAGTCCCCAAGTCCTATCCGGGTGAACAACATGAAACAAGCTTTCAGTTTATAATAATAATAATAATAATAATAATAATAATAATAATAATAGATTTGAACACTATAACCCTTGCTTGTCATGTTGCCATCTCAGCCGAGTATGAATTTTATCTAGTGGGGAGAAAATTAATATATATTATTACCATTTCAAACAAACAAATATTTTTATTTAAGTATTGCATGAATCGTCCAAAATAATCATTTCGTAAACATATTTTATAAAATGGTATGTTTATTTCAATAAAATAATTATCAGAATGTTGAAATTGAAGAGGGAGATGACGTCCATTTTGTTTCATGATGCTTTACTCAACAGACAAGCCCTGTCTCACTCGGTGCGTTTAGCTTGCAAGGAGGATTCTCTAGCAAGCCTCTAGTGTGACGTCAGTTTTCACACTTTAGGTGTTTCAAAACTAGACATTTGTGAGATTATGTGCAAGCTGTGAGCTATCCTCTGATACTCACAATCTGCACGTTTCAAAATTTGGGGTCCTGAAGGGGAAAAGGGGGCGTCCATCTTGTTTTAAGTTGCTCTATTTGATAGAATAAGCCCTTTCTTGCAGGTCGTCTTGCTGGCTAATAAAATCCACTCACTAGTCGCTAGTGTGACGTCAGATCTCGCAGCTCAGACGTTTCCAAATTAGTTCTTTGCGAGAATTCAAGCGAGTATCAATCAGTCCGCTAGCGACTTGCTACTCACAGCTCTCAAAACTAGGAGGCCTAGGTCACAATACTATCCGTCGGATTCATTTGACGCGCGCGTGAGCTACCTTTAGGTGACATGCTCGCGGCCGGGCACTTCTGCCCACCTACAGTAGCCCCATGTCTTTTTGGTGTTGATTGACAGCTCACAGCTGACAGCTAAAAGCTTTGAAAAGTTACCAGACCAAATTATTGTATCCCTACGCCGAACCATATGATCTGCAAAAACATGTGTTTAGCAGCTGTCACTTCTGACGGTCAAAATTTAGGTATATATCTAGATGTTGACTGTCACAAGTCAGCTGTGAGCTGTCAGTTAGCACCAAAGAAGCCATGGGGCTACTGTATTGATATGCACTGTTGCGTAATTCCGGTGTTGTTTCGCCTACACTGGATATCATAATTGAGGTAACTGCATGATTACCTTTGAGAAACTGCGTTGCCATTAAGATGGGGATATAGGGAACGCAATAAAAGCCCGATGTGTATGAAATTTTTAAAGCAAAACTTTTTTGACTAAAATAAATAAAATACTGTTTCAGTAGAAACATTGAGTCCAATTTTACTCACATTGTGACATCAACAGTTGTGTAATATCTGTCATGAGCATTGCGGCTATAGATGACAAACTTTTTAAATAAAGAGAAAAAGTTGTAATTAAATTCCAGGACACGCTTGACAGATATTCAACAAATTCATTAGTTGTCATCATGTGAAGAAAATTAAACTCTTTGTTTGTACTGCATAGATATCTGATTTATTTTAACCAAAACTAGTGTTGCTATAAAAACTGCAAAGATACTGACCTATTCTCACGTCCCCTACATCCCGCCTTAATAATACAAAATTACTTTTCTGTTTTTATTTTTTTACAAGGATTTTATGTTTCTTTCTGCCCACAGATGCTGTGGTTTAGGTTGGGACAGAGAGTATAGAGATATCTTAATTATTTTATAACCAGGTACTTCTATCCGCTCAGGTTGTACCTATATGTGTTAGTCACGTTTTAGGGACGAGGAGGGTATTGAGAGGAAGTGTACATGCATTTGCGATTTGCGTGAAGGGAGCGAGTGGAAGTAGTAGGACGGTGTGCCTCTCCCAGCAAGTCACAGATACCATATAGGCACTATTAACCTAACTTCCCCATCCTGGTGATGGGATATATATCCCTCCACCCAACTCTTTTCTCATTTCTGGGTGAAACCCACTTCGGTGGCCGCGTGGTTTAACACGTTACTCTCGAAGTACCTAAACTGCCGCTATCGGGAAGATCAATGTTCGAATCTCGGTCGGGTGTACTGATGTTTTTTTCAAAATGGTTTTCCACTCTTCCTCCAAGCAAATAAGGGCACACTTCCTATAAATATAGCCTTCCTAATCCCTAAAAACATTGGCGTAATTAGTAGGGGAGACCTGTCAATTGTGATCCCCCGGGGCATAGTGGTCAATCCTGTTTAGTTTATGTATTAGTGCTGCTACCAAGCCAGCATTTAGGTAACCTTCTCACTCTACCTCTACGTAGTTGCCTACAGCTGGTGTAACGGTCACTTCATATTTGTTGCTGCAGCACATAGAAAAATGGTTTTTCGAGTATTTGATCTAAGGTGAGCATATTACTTAATATATTACTGTGCTTAGGGTAACAGACGAAATTCTGTTCTAACAATTTTGCTTTAACACTCAGATTTAAAACAAAAGATACGTAGCATTGTTTTGTAAACAAAAAAATGGCTACCTTGTGAGACGTAATTGCTTTGTTATTTAAGTAAGTTGGGGCAATGTGACCCCTTTCAAATATTGAGGGGAACACTTTACCCCAAGCACGAATAAAATAAATTGTATGCTACAATATTAAGTTACATTTGTTTATATTCATCAATAATGGTTCGGAAGCGGGATCGAAAGACTACTAAACAAAGTTGGAGTCCAAATAAAATGAAATAGTCAATATCTATGGTCCGGAATGGGGAAATGGGGTTTTAAAAGGGCAAGTAAGCTATATGGTATTGCACGATCTACTTTAAAGAGACGCGTAAAAAATATCAATTTGGATGTAGCTGAAGAGAAGAAAATTCTTGGTTCAATACGTCCTGTGTTTAATCCTGAACAGGAGAAAGATTTAGTTCAATATCTAATGAAAATGGAAAATATATTTTATGGTCTAACAACAAGAGATATTCATCATTTATCTTTCCAGTTAGCTGAAATGAATTCCCTTCAACATTCATTTAACAAAACCATTGGATTAGCCGGGGAGGATTGGTGGCTTGCTTGGATTATGAAACCGTCATCCTGAACTATCTCTGCGTACACCTGAGCATACATCTACAGCAAGAGCACAGGGATTTAACAAACAAAATGTTGGCAAGTTTCTAAAAATTCTTAAGTCAGTATTAGATAAACACCACTTTCCTCCAAATATAATTTTTTATGTGAATGAAACAAGCATAACAATAGTGCAAACGAAGTCAAGCAAAGTTTTTGTCTGCAAAGGGAAAATACAGGTGGGAGAAATGACCTCTGCAGAGCGACGGGAGTAATATGTGGGTGGAAATTTCATACCATCCGTGATAATATTTCCACAACAGAGAATGAAAGCAGTTGTAAGTATTATTTTCTTGGTTCGACCATTTTTTTTAGTCATACCAAACCAACAGAAAGTGATCCTGTACTTTTAATCATGGATGGACACTCAACTCACATTAAAAACTTGCATGCTATAAATCGTGCCAGAGAAAATTATGTCACACTTCTTTGTTTTCCGCCTCATTGCAGTCATAGATTTCAGCCCTTAGATGTGTCATTCATGTTTCCCCTTAAAACATTTTACATGTCTGTAGTCGAGAAATTTTTTCGTAATAATCCAGGCCAAGCAGTGATCTATTATCAAATCGGTAAGCTTTTTGGAGAGGTTTATTTGAAGGCAAGCACACCATCAACAGCTATCAATGGGTTTAAAAAGTGCGGTATCTCCCAATTTGACCCTGACGTTTTTGAAGAGACTGACTTTTCACCTTCATTTCCGACTGATAAGCCAGATCCAAATTGTTCAACTCCAACAATACTAAAGATGTGAACTCACAAATCTCCCCTTTTGCAGAAACCTTTACTAAAAATGACAGCTTTACCTTCTCGTTTAATGTCAGCCCAGAATAAATTACTCCTTTGCCCAAGTCTGCACGTGCCCTGTATGATAAACCTAATCAAACGAGAAAACTAGGGAGAGTTGTAATTTTAACATGGAGTCCCTGCAAGAATGAACTTATTGAACGACAAAAAAACTTTAAAAAATGTTCAAATCACTTTAAATGATCAATTAAATTTACCTGGACCTTCTAGAATTAAACAAAGAACAAAAAATCAAAAGTAAAAAATTGCCCTCAAGAATGATAAGCTTATAACTAAGCCTACAGAGCAAACTAAGAACACTGATCAAAATAGTAACTATACGGAGAGCTGGTGTTGAAGATGAATATTTTAACAACACTTGTGATTTTTGCATTTAAATTTATTTGTATTTTAACTTAATTTTTTTTGAAAATATAATGTATGTTGAATGTCTTGAATTTAATATTTGATATTTTATAAATTAATGTTGATGTTCATAATAAATCAAACAAATTAGCTAACATACAAACAGGGACCACTTTGACCCACCTCAGCACAAAAGTGAGACAGACACCTTACCCCTAGACCGCCCGGTCACCCGATGGACATTAAACATGAGACATAATGTATGCAGGGAACTTCAATAAATGGTAATAAACAATCGTACAAACTTTCCCATAGAGGCTATCATATAATTTGGTGTTAGGATGATCTAAAGCAATGGACCACCCAGAAATATGTACGGGTGATCTGGTATGCAAACCAACCACGTCTTACTACCTGTTCAGGTTAAACGCGTGTATGATGATTACTCTAACGGGGTGAGGATGAGCAAGAAAATGTTTTAGAAGTAATCTACACACATTATGTGGAAGAAAAGGGGGAACTATTTAGGAGTAATCACCCTATTATAGCCCCAACCGGGATTCAATCCCCGAGCTCCCCATCCTCAGCAGGCTAGTCTTGCCAACCAAGCTGTCCAGGCTACAATATATTTAAACTAGAATAACTAGCCCCTTCCCCCCTTTCCTCCCCCTCGCACTATTATTTTCAACACACATATTGAAGAATCATCATAGACTCTGCCATCAAATATGAGTGAAGAATGACCCTTGGCACAGCACGAATTCATGTTAGCTCAGTGGTTAGAGAGCATTGGCGTACTAAACCAAAGGTTCCGTGTTCGATTCCCGTGTCCAGGTGTCATTTTTCAATTTTCAGAACAGTTATTGAAGCTCAGGGCAATACCATATACCAATATATACGAGATGGACACCTTAGTCTACGTTCTCTCCGGTAAGTTAGGTACTTTTGGCAGCAATGAAATAACTCTGCTTTACCAAATTTAATAAAGGCATCTAGTTGGTTTAGTAGAGATTACCTACCCAGTAATTTCCCGTCCGATGTCAACTATTAGCAAAACAATTAGCCATCAGCCAACCCTGTGCGTAATAGCGCAGGTATACTCCATTCACGGTAGGAATTACTCTCTGAAAGGTCATTTTTCCTACCAATATCCTACTATATAACAGATTTCTTGTAGGGAAAAAGGCCTTTCAGAAAACAATTCCTACGGTGAACGGACTTTAATAGTTTTCAGTGCGTAAGGGTTTTAACAACTCACTCTAATTCCTTGAATTAATTTTAAAATTATTATTAAATAATAATAGTAAGCAAAGCTTAGAGAAAAAAGTCTACAGATAAAAAAAAACACGGGGAAAAATATAAATTAAAGCGAGCGTGCTGCTAAGGCAACCATTACATTCAACCCACGAATAAATATTAAAAGTGTTACCGAATGAAATAAAACTAACACAATACAATAACGGGAGAGTAATAAGAAAATATCTAGGGGATTATTGAAATCCTCACAGTGACCCGCAATCTCGTAGGGCAGGCTTTAACCAAGTAAAAATCAGTTCCTATGTGTTTCTAACAAAGTCAAGGAATTGTCAATAATTCCCTAGACAATTACACACACAAGGTTCGTACCATTGTACATAATTGAAATTAATTAATTTCAATAGTCTTTAATAAAACACACAATCGTCTTTGTAACAAAAGGTTTATTTAATTTGTGACTTACATAGAATCACAACTTATATTTACAGATAAATAGGAAATCAATCCTTCCTGCCTCTCGCATTCAACCAACTCTACCATATGCCATTTGATTGTCCCAACCCTGGTCGGTCCTAGACCGAGCCTTCAGGATCTAGGGTCTCCCAAAACGCGACAATATCAAATATCTTTTTATATATTAAATACTTGAGTATTCTCTAAATAACTTACTCATAGTGTACTGTTGCTAGTATTTTCTTGCTTAAAACCTAATAAACTAGTTTAAACCCTTGACATTTACAGTTGATAGGCTCACTTTAATGGGATTAAAAAATCATGCTAAGGCCTATAATCAAATAATCCTCACAGTGCATTGATTTTGTAAGGTAGAAGGTATTCTTTACTTTCCTCAGATCTTTGTTTATAATCGGAATAATTTAAATTGTCGCTTACTTCCCTTTAACATAAACCATAAATAAGTTGGCTTGCATGATAAAAAAAAGTCACCATTTAGTTACATGTCGAATATGAAAAAAAACCCTGCCAAATAATTGTCATAGAAGCTAACTCTGTTAATTAGGCCAATCACAATAGCTTCCTTAATAAGTCCTAGATTTAAACAGATCATTTAACTATCTAGATAAGAGTTTTTACAACTAAATTATACATATGTTCTGCTCAGATAAGGTTGTTTGGGTTATTCTTAATAAGAGAACCTCATGTATTTCAAAAATGAGCTTTACCTATCAACTAATAATTTACATCTAACCTGTGTTCACATACAATTAAGGTGTACTTTACCCAAGTACCTGATCTAATATTAATACACCTGCTAGGTTCTTAACTCTAGACAAACATAATTATGGCTTAAAACCCACTATTAAACTTTAAAGTAAGAATACAAAACAACTTACCTCGGGGGCGTAGTTGGCTAACGCGCTAGTTTAGTGTTAGCTAGACTGCCGATGACGAGGAGCTCGAGGTTCGAATCTCAATTGAGTGAGCTGGGGGGGTGGTTCCTAAATGATTTTCCACTCTCCCTCCATGCAAATGCGGGTTCACTTCATCTAAATTCAACCTTTCCAATTCCCAAAACATTAGCGTAGTTAGTACTTAAAAGAGGCGTTCAAGTATTACGTAAGCACCTTAGGGGAGGAGGGGGTTTCGAGCTTTGCTAAAGCTACTATCACACGACACTTGCTTGTAACAGAAATCAACTGTGCTAGCTATATTATTATTTCTGTAGATTAATTTCAACTGATTAAATGGATAATAATAATAGTAATAATAATAAGTGGTAGTGATAGTATTAGTAATACTAGTGGTAATAAACACCTGTTTCGGTGGCCGTATGGTCTAAGTAGTCATTCTCACAATAGACTAGACTGCCGATGACAGGGAGATCGGGTTTCGATTTGGGTGCACTGAGGGAGGTTTTCCCTAAATTGTTTTCCACTCTCCCTACACACAAATTCAGGCACAGTTCCTGTAAATTCAACTTTCCTTATTCCTAAAGCATTCGCTTAGTTAGTACATAGGCGTATAACCCGAAAGGGTAGTAAAGAAGCAAATGAATGCGAGCCTTTGTAGACCCATTAGATGCATAAATCATACTTCAATTTTTTTATCATCAAGAAGTTAATTGAAATAATTTTAAGGTTAGCCCGACATGTCTTACCCCCTATCTACCCCTCCCCCCTTATTATAATCTATAGCCCACTCACTCGTCTCTTAACACATTATATTTTGAAGTACAACCGGCTCTAGGTGCCACCTCCACAATTTAAACCCTCCACCTCAAGCCGTCACTGCGGAAAATTTTCTGATTCAAAATTTCCCGGAAAATTCTCATCTGTAGTTTCAACACGAGATGGTATCCTTTGGCCTTCTAAGACGCTCGTAGTTCAGCAAAGCCACTACTTTCCAAACTTCTCACGTGTAACTTCATGATGTAGAGTACAAGACTCAAAGTGTTTTGCCGTAGAAAACCATGAAACAACTCACATAACACATAATGTATCATTGTTTTGGGGATCAAACCTCATTTATTAGTAGTTCACTGACGACTGATATTTCAAAAATTTGAACTATTTTAAAAATAGGTATATTTGCAGTGTTTGAAATGACATATAAAAGCGCATACTGTTTTTAGGTTTAAAACTCAATTATACATAGTTTATATATGATTGATTTTTCAAAAAATCTATATATTTAAAAAAAAATGCCCTAATGATATGGTTCCAAATGGGTATCTTGGGAATGTTTGACATGGCAGTTAACATTGTATATTTGTTTTTGGGGTCAAACTCATTTATGATTAGCCTATTGATGATTGTTCTTACAAAATCCTTGACATATTTAACAAATTACCTTAACGATTTGGTTCAAGATTGATATCGGGGGACTATTTTCATTATCAATAATGTATCTTTATTTATATAAAATAAATTAACTACGATAAATTATATATTTTGGAAATTGGCATCTAAGATGAATTCAAAATGGAAATCTGAGAATAGCATTTCATTATGATTGAGAAAACGTGTTTATTTTTACAAATAAATAATCTTAGGGTAGTTTACAAATAACTTATTTTTAACATTCGAATTTTGTTAAATATATTTGAACAATTTGGTTTAAAATCTATATAGAAGCAGTGATTATTGTGATTAACAAGATAATGTCTTTGTTTTTATGGAGAAACATACCCTACAAGATGGTAGTTTACTCTAAACCTATTTTTTAAAATTATCTTCAAAGCCATAATGCACATTATGAGAAAGTTTGTGTGATTGTGTTGTACCATTTCTTTTAAGAATTAGTCTTGAAGACTGATACTTTTTTTTAACATTTGGGTTTCATAAGGATATAACAAAATGGGCTGGAGAGTGTTCCTATATTTTTTTATAGCATCGCATCTTACTACCCATTCAGGTTATACGTTCATGTATTAATTACGCTAATGGTTTTAGAGATTAGGAAAGTTATATTTATAGGAAGCGTACCCTCATTTGCGTGGAGGAAGATAGGAAAACCATTTTGGAAAAACCACCCTCAGTACACCCGAGGGAGATTCGAATCTCAATCTCCCCGTCATCGGCAGTCCAGTCTACTCCAAGAGGAGCGCGTTAGACCATGTGGCCTCCAAAGTCCCTGTAGAATAGTTTATTTTAATTTTATATAACACGAGAATATTTGGAGGAAAATAAACCATACCCACTTTATTAGCATATATATGCTTATTTTGAAGTATATGATTTATAACTTTCTATTTAAGTTTTTGTTTGAATTCCGTTTCTTTATTTAATTTCTCCCCCCTCGTTCCCTATATTGCCATCGCTATAACCTTAGTTGTCTCACTGTAAAGTCATCCCAGAATTTGTTAAATATTTTTTTAATTTATTCATATAACAGGCATAACCATAAATTTTTATGCAATTTATAATTTATAAATTGCTGGTAATTATTAACTTAAGAGGTGTAAATTAATTGTGCGAAAGAATTAACAATAAATATTGTTGAACAATGAATTTAAATCTCTTGTACTAAATAGTTGAGATTAACAAAAGCTATAAAATTATATTAATATTAATAATTTACACTTGATTAAAATTATAAGAAAAAGTTTTATTAATGAATACATGAATTAATACAGTTATAAAAAAAAGTCTAAGCTACTTTTAATCTGACGAGTAATGAGCAAGGTCGTTGAATCCATGTCTCAACATTTTTAATTATAGATCAGAGTCCATACTTGTAACAGTACACAATAACATAACCTCGTCGCGTATCGTGATCCCGGTAATTTTCACGGGAACATGTAACATCGTAGCAAGCATGAGTGTGTTAGGGTACGGCCAAACTGAGCGAGCGTATGAGCGACTAAAAAATAAAATAGAACACATT
>CABFVX010005077.1:10232-55535 GCA_902151425.1 Timema shepardi | reverse complement strand
AAAAAAAAAATCACGCCTAATGTCCTGCGGGCTAGCCGCTGGCGAGGAGCCGTTGAAGTTAAAAGTGACGGACGTTAGTCAAGAGAATTCTTGAAATCGTTGGCAGGTCAGTCACATATGGCGTGATGTTTGGTAACTTGAGTCACTCGTCCTGCACCACAGAGTTTTATTTCGACGTCATCGCATCTGTGCCACACGGTACCCGGTAGCAGGTGTGTCCATCGTGTTCAAAGTCCCAAGGCGGGTTGGGTTATCGATGGCATTGTATTGGAAATAAGCTTGGAGTGGGTGGCAGGGGGTGGGGAATCGACGATAACACACGTGTGTTCCAAGTAGAGCGGCTAGTAGTATCTTGCTCGCGAGAGTAGAAATGTTTTCAAGGTTTACCCGCTTCGATGGCCGCATGATCTTACGTGTCACTCTCTTGTTGAATTAGACTTCCAATAACGATGAGATTGAGGTTCGAATCTCGGGTAAGGTATACAGAGGTTTTTTTCAAAATAGTTTTCCATTATCTATCCATGCAAATGTGGATACACTTCCTCTCAATATAACCTTCATAATCCCTAAAACCATTAGCGTAATTTGTAAATAAGCATATAATAACCTAAATGGATATTAAGACAGTGATAAAAAATAATGATCATGCTGACTATAGGCAGGGAAAAACCTGGAAAAGTCAGGGAAAATGGAAATGTGAGTGGTTTATTTTGAGCACGGCTTCATACTCTTCGTTCGGGTTGTATTCATATGTATCACCCGCATTTGCTTGAAGGTATAGTGGAAATCTATTTGTGAATAAAAATCACCCTCAATACATTCGACTGGGATTTGAACCTCGGTCTCCCTCTCTTCGGCAGTCCAGTTTATTGTGAGTGTGACACCTTTGACCATTCGACCACTGATCCGGACGTCAGGTAATTTAATTAAAAATTAAGAAAAATCGGTGAATTTAATCACTTGACTAAAAAAAATCTTAATTATTCACTTCAATAATACGAAACTGAGAGATTTTGTTTTGTTCCTATTAAAAAATACATTGCGTTCTAAAATGATTTGGTTGTCCAGTGTCTTTTCTTATGCCATAAATAATAACTAAGGTATAATACCTGGCAAAATAAATTATAATTAATGTTTATTTTTAATATGTAGCTGCTAACATTAAAAAAAATATTATCACTGCAATAAATGGAAAAATTGCCATTCACTAAAAGAAAAACTGGAAAAGGATAATCAGGATATTTTTTTATAGAAACCCCGAAAAAATTATAGAATTATTGGCTAAGTTTCGTGGCAACCACGTTCGTTAATCCATCCAAATTTTATCTTTTCTTCATTTATAGCCTAAAATGTTGGAAAAACTTATTTTGTTCGTGAGAAACCATTTAGGAAAAAAACAGTCCTAGTGCACCCGGCCAGGATTTTAGCCGGACCTCCCCCGGCAAACTAGACCAGACAAGAATGTCTTCTGTTTTCGTGCCGATATGGGCTCTAATAATGTTCAATGGTATCAACATAATTGTCTGACACGTCATATAAGGAAGCATTCCCAACTTTTTGTGTGTGTCTTTCTTGAAATATACTATATGTAATTTGTGAACATAATGAATAAGATCAACTTGTTCAGAAATAGTTGACCTCACTGGTCTTGAAGTAAAGTGCTCGCCTCAGGGCCTGATGTTTTTGGGCTCAAACCCAGCCTAAATCGACAGATTTTTTCTTGAGCGATAAAAATCCGTAGCACAACTTCCTTCGTAGGGGAGTAAATCCGTAGAACTATAGATGCGCTGATACAATAGATCGGCTTAGAACATGCACGTTAAATACCTCAAATAAATTAAAATGAATTTTTTTTTTATCAGGCCTCGTGTCAAACAAATTAACTCCGGTGGTTTTACTAATGGTGGAAACCCCTCCGACTTGTCACTAACACTTAAGTGTCCTTTACCGAGGGTGTAGTGTGCTACTAAGTGTTTTCGATAAAAATCAAATGATAATAGCTATCCCCATCAACCCCATCCCCTCTTTCCTCCATAATTCGATTTCACTCTCTCTTCTACTTCCGCAAAAAAACGGGCAATCGTCCTAATTAATCCAAAATAAAACGCGCACGATACACATAGCGTGGCAAAAAGCGGTATTTCACGTTCACCGTCGGCTATGTGCGGCGGCTATACACGTGGGCAGCATAATTCACAAAGAATTTGTCAACGCAGCACGCGCCTTCTCCAATTAAGGCCTTCCACTGTGTCGTAAGAGGGGGAGGTGTGCGCTGTTGCCAAACGGGATACACCACGCCCTCTTCCTCCCCTTACCCCTACCAAACTACATTTGGTATTCAGTAAAACTATTAGACTGCCCGCGTGTTTAGTTGCTATCACTTTATTTTTCACAGCGGTCGTAGTGTAGCTCTGGACAAGATTTTAAATTATTCAACTGTATTGAAAATTTATAAAAAACTTTGAACATGTATAATTTTTTACCACCGTGTCTTTCTGTCCATTTAGGTTATATGCATATATGTATTTATATTAATTACGCTAATGGGGTGAGGGATGAGGAAGGTTGAATTTTAATGGAGACGCACCCGCATTTGCGTGTAGTTAGAGTGATAAGCACTAAGAAAAATAATACTCAGTACGTCCGGCTGGGATTCGAACCCCGACATCCATTTCACTGGTAAATCAGGCTGAATTTGGCCGTAATTAATTATGTCCAAACTTTTGGGTGTATAAAATCATAATCATTTACTTTGGTTCAACCTTTATTTTTTTTAAATATATAAATTACTTATTTTAACTCTTAAATTAGAGTATTTCCACTTTGCGTTTTAAGGTATTTTTAAAAATGTTTTACTACAAATTATGAGAAATATTAAAACAAACTTTTTTTTTGCATCTAACTTTGTTCACAATTCACAGAATCAACGGCTGTATTAAAACTTTTTATGTTTTGTCGTAAATCGTCTAAGTCTGTATATTATTTTGTTCACTCCGATGTTTCCATTACGGTGTGTAACTAAAAAAATGTTGTCACACCTGTTACTAAAGGTATCCCCAACCCTTTTATCCTTTAAATTTTTCACTAGGTATTCCCAGGTGGATTTCTTTTCTTTTTTTTCCATTTTAATGACAAAGTTTTTTTTTATTAATTTTTTCACGTGCTATCAAGTAGGCCCTATACTATGTTGTGTGTTCACAGTTTAGAACAGGAGTTGGCAACCTGCGGACCGTATTGCGTTTGGTTATTGGCATTAATGAGACCTTGGGACAAATGAAGCCCCCCCCCCTTCCCATTTATTTGAGGTATTTAACATGCACTTTCTGAACTCACTACTTATCTCAGCACTCGACCTATAAATATAATTATTTTAAATCTATAACAGACAAAACATTCAGACTTAGGGCGTTAATTCATCACTGAAAGGTAAAACATACATTTCATCAATGTTAATTTTTTTTAGCCGTGTCGGGAATCGAACCCGGGGCTCAGTAAACGCACACTACTAACTGATCTAAGTGGTCAAACATGAAGGTTATTTGCACTACCAAGTAATTACCTACTCCATAGAAATTGATTTTCTTACGGTAATTATATTCAACATCAAGAAATTCCATACAAATAAAATCGTAAGAGTCAATAAAAGTTGTCTGTTATCATTAACAAGTGCTCATTCTTCCTCCCATTTTTTTTCCTACCGCATCTGTCTACTCTTCCAGCCTGTACGCATTTAGTTAAGCTAATGGAGTAGGGATGAGGAAGAAAGACATTATAGCAAATTTAATATAATTTGAATGGATGGAAAGTGGGAAACCATTTAAGTAAAAACAATCTCTTATTAATGTAATTAAATCAAGCTATAGTCAGTGAAAATATGGAAAACTTTTTTAAAAAAGTGAGAGAATTTGAAAATACCAATAAAATCGTTGACACTGTAAGGAATTTTGTAGTCGATCAGGGAAAATGGAATATTTGGCTCTTTAGGGAAGATAATTTTCTTAGTTTTCTCCTAATCAAATATCTTTTTATAAAATTCTATTTTTATAAGCTATTTCTTAGAAGTAATTGCATCGCATTTTTTTAACATCTTTATACGCTCGACATGAGCTTTTTTTTAATTCATGGTGTCAAGCGATCCGGAAAACAGAGAAATATCAGGGAATTTTATAAAATCTCTAGAATTTTTAAATATTCGTTAAAAATAATAAACAAATTTTATTTGCAATAGTCTCTAAATATAAGTTTTATTCCAGTTAACACACACCGCTAATCTCTTTTAACACTGTCTCCGAAAGGCATACTTATCTCAATTCTCTAAGTCGATGTGATTTTCATGTCCTTTTTACCCTCTTACTATGCGTATTTAGCGAAAGTTAAGTCGTAGTTATACGCATACGCATGAATTCGACTACGTAATATGAAGAATAAACTAGAAAAAGAATGTATCTCGCAACAATTTTAAACTGTACTGGTATAATCCATTAATAGCTCAATAAAATATCTATAAAATTTAACTCAAAATCACACTAGCAAATAATATTTTGCTTTGGAATGAAATCTTTCTTCATAGAGTGACATAATTTCAGAATTTGTATGTGTTTAAATATATCATTATATTAAGTTGTGATATTAATAAAATACATTTTTTACTATTACTTAACATTTATATGTATAGTGGGTGGAAAAGTTTGAAATATGCTCTTTAAAATCTGAAAAAGTCAGGTAATTCGACGAAATTTGAATTTTTAGGATCAGGGAATTTTACTGATTTTGTGTTACCTTGAAAAATGAAGATAGCACGGATGAGTATTAAGACGTGGTGCACAAAATAAATACACAAATATATGATCCCAGCGGGTCTTCCGAAAGTACATTAAATACCTTTAGTTTATTTAGGAACAGGAACGACGCTAAAAAAAATAAAAATAGCGTTGTCCGAGAGAACTATAGCTTTGTGTGAATTTTATTATATTGATGTCGACTGAACCTATTATTACTACTATTATTATTGTATATTAAAACGCTCTCGTCGATAGGTAATGTGCTCGCCACAGTACCCGATGTTCGTGGGTTCAAACCCAGCCGGGGTTGACGGATTTCTCTTGAGCGATACAAATCTATTGCACAACTTCCTTCGGAGAGGAACTAATGCCGTCGGTCCCCATGTCGTTTGTGGCATGTAAAGGAACCCTGTAAGGGTATGCGAAAATACCTTTTCTGGCGAAATTGGTTAATCTCTTTCGGGATCGCTCATAGAAATTCTCGTGTTCTTTTATAATCAGTTGGTTCATAACGGTTACGAATAAAATAAATAATAATACTATCTCACACTAGTATTTGTTATCAGAGAATTGATGTATCGGACATAAGAGAAAATAATTATAAGAGTTAAACTTAAAGGAATGCACCATTATTCTCATATAATGAGGAACCAAAGTACGGAAGAAAAACAAAACACCTTCCCCTCGGTATATCTGGTTGAAATCGAACCCCGAGCTTCTTAAATTTAGAGCCCGTTACTAAATGTACGAGCCTAGACATAAAACGAGCTTTAAACTTTTTTTTATCACATTGTCTCACTACCCGTTCGAGCCGTACGCATAGATATTTTAAGCTAATATGTCAGGAATGAGTAATGTTTTATTTTAGAAAAAGTGTACCAGCAATTTTATGGAGGGAGAGTGAAAATCAGTTAGGAAAAATATCCTCAATAAACCCGAGCGAGATTCTAACCCCGGTCTTCACACCATTGGCGGTCCAGTCTATTGGAAGAATTACGCCTTGGATCATTCTATAACGGAAGCTGTTTTAAATAATTATGTTTCTCAAAAGATTTTTGAAAACAACCTAGGCATATTATTGGTATTACAGTAGCCCCATGACTTCTTTGGTGCTGACTGACAGCTTTGAGAAGTTACCAGACCAAATTATGTATCCCTACGCCGAACCATATATTCTGCAAAAACATGTGTTTAGCTGCTTCTGACAGTCAAAATGTAGGTAGATACCTAAATGTTGACTGTCAGAAGTCAGCTGTAAACTGTCAGTCAGCACCAAAGAAGCCATGATGCTACTGTAGCTCTTTTAGCTTGTACGCTTAACGCAAAGGTTAGGTATTTACAATGGTCCAATTTGTAGGGTAGTTTGAGGAGTGTGGATAAGTTATGTGAGAAATATAATGTTAAAATCACATGTGATAAACTACCCTACGCTCAATGCACTTGGCAATCTTGTATGTTGCGAGCCAGACAACTTAGATTGCGTGACCACTGGGGGGGGGTGGGTAGTTTTATCATAGATATAGAATACTTTTTTCGCTTTTTTTTGTATATTGACCAGACGGGTAGATTTAATCAACCCTTGAAGTAGCGGTATCGAAACACACGGCAATGGATCTTTGTAGGATCAAGAAATATTTAGATTAATATTTCAACGTTTCCTTTTGGTTACATTCATTCTCTCCTCCCCTACCAATCTCTCCCTTAACTATTTCTATTTTGCGTTGACTTCTTTTGATTACAAATTGAAACAAGAAAGTAATGGATTATTCTACATCCATCCTTCCCCTCTCCCCCCATTTTTTTTAGCTCAAACAATACTTCAATACATTTTGTGGAGTCACGAATTATTTATTCTTATTCTGGACTCACTTTTTCTTTGTAGGCTTACAGTTATTTTGGTTTATAAAACTGTATTACTAGGTTTTTTATATCACTTAGCATTACACTTTAAATTTACATTGTCACTTCTAGGACATGGTGAATCATTTTCTTATTTCTTCTTCTCCTCTTTATTTGTTTATTTTTTGCTTTTCGTAAAAAAAAATTGTTTAAAAATGCACTTATAACAACTTAACTGAATACTGTACAATTTTCATTAGAAGGGCCTTTTTGTATATACAGCCATGGGTTTTTTTTCGCTAAAATAGATACCATTTTACTATTATATTAGTATTATTTTATATCTATTAATAATATTGATCAAAAGTGGCATCTCCAGATCACATAACCTGACGTAAGAATGTATAAAATTAGATCTAGTAACTTTGATAAAGGTTAGATATGGCCCTTCCTTTGAAAATTGGACTGTATCCCAGTAAACATCATATTTTACAGTTTTTTCGTAACATTACGTTAATTCATCAGTAATATGTTTTTTACTATCGTACTAATGGCTCCAAATAAATAAATGACTGATTATTAATTTCTATGTAGTCTAAAGCCTTTTTTTACTCTGGATTCTTTTTTTTTTATGTTGTGGACTGGTTTGGATTGAATTGTGAATTTTTTTTATTCTTGCTATTGAATGTATTTTTATGTAAAATTGCATCTCTAGTTTAAAATGTTTATTGCTGGTATTTTGTTGAGTTAATACCATTAAATCTCAAATACTATCAGAAATTAGTGTTAAGATAAAACTCTTACCGATATATTGAATTTAAACAATAGCATGATTCCGGCTTTTTAAAATCATTTAAATATCGTCAAAACCATTAATGGTAGGTTTATTTTAGTGATGATTTTAAAATATTGTTAATTATGCATCTTTTATAACAAGTCACCTTAGATTTTCAAACCTATAGAACTGACTTTATATTACTAAGAAGACATCGATTCTTGGTTAGTTTTTAAGGCTCGCATGATAGTTAATCATACTTGAGAAAATGGGTCCTTGTGGAATCGTACCAGATGTCCAGAAATGATCTTTAAGGAACACTGCACTGGTTAAATTTATTAAGTATCAACCGATCATTGTTAATTTTATTTGTTGACTTAAATAGATTCATATAATATATAGTTTTTACATACTAGATATTTAAAGTATACCTTTCAACGTTATCACAACTAATAATTTCTACGTACAGTAGCCCCGTGGCTTTTTTGGTGCTGACTGACAGCTCACAACTGACTTCTTACTGTCGACATTTAGGTATATACCTAAATGTTGACTGTCAAAAGTGACAGCTGCTAAACACACGTTTTTGAAGAGCATGTAGTTCAGCGTAGGGATACATAATTTGGTCTGGTAACTTTTCAAAGCCATCAGCTGTCAGCTAATTAAAAGCCTTTCAACGTTATCACAGCTAATCATTTCTAGTAAGACCTATTTAACTATAAACCTTCCAACGTTATTACAGCTTATCTTTTTATGTATTTAATTTTAAATGTCTTTCTTTCAACGTTTTCACAACTAATCCTTTTTATGCATTTGTATATTGCGTTCATTTTTCATATTATTGTGATTATTTTTAACCCAGCCACTGTAATTATATAGTAATGGATTTAATACTCTGTGACATTAATTTTTATGTTTTGTTTAGTTAGTTAATTGAATTTATATGTATTAGGTTTTTATTATTTGTTTATTAAAAGCGGAGAGTGAGTTTATTTTAACCCTGTCCCTATTGAGTTGGACCGAATAGCTTTAAATAAATCTAAAATAAATACATTTGTAATGTTTGCAAAAATAATCTAAAAACCTTGTCCTATTTGTAGTAGTGTTGCAAACAAAAGTGAGCAAATAAATTAGTACAAATTATCAATAGTGTGTCAAAGAGTCTGAATCAATTAGTGCCCTGTTTGACTGTTGCTATCTAACGAACAGTTGAGTAATTATTTCTATTGACGTCATCCAGCCTTCTGTCTGAGCCAAGTTTTGGAGTTGTTCACTCAATTAAAAAACCTTCTAACGACTTTACTTTTTAATAATGAATCCTTGCATTAAATGACAAGACTACGAAAGTAATTAAACAAAGTTGAGATCTACTAAATCTAATTTTTATGATTTTATGAATCTATCTGATTGTTAAAATTGATATTTCATTTATTCATACGTCAAGTCTTGTGAGCTGTTGCTGTCACTTTTGATGAATATGACCAAAATCTATACAATAACACAAATTCGTAAAATTTTCGTTGCCAATAAATATTTTATATTCTCTTATAGGTCCTTCCTAGAAAATTGGGACTCGTGTGATTGGTTTGAAATCTGATTTATTCACGAGGTTCCATGCCACAGGTTAAGCTGGGCTTGTTGACGACCTAAAATAAAATAAAAATGCACTGCGTGTACCTACAGTGGCGAAAAGTTAAACACTTGTCATAAAAATTTTACTCTGACCTTGATCTTGTTAGGACTTTAACCTTGGTCCAGGTCAAATCTCCGAGTTGACCTTCAGTGATAGTCATTAACATTCAATTGCTCATAACGAATGAACCTTTGACATAAATGTGACGAAATGTAAATAGGCGTTGCAACATGCTAATGTATCCAATAGTTCTCGAATATCTAGGTTTTTTTTAAATAAAAATTCCCCGAGGAGAATTTGGTAATTATATATCCAACCACTAAATTAAGGATATTAGTTTGTTTTTTTCCTTCAGTAAAGTAACGATTTTGATTAAATTTCGTATCTACAGTAGCCCCATGGCTTCTTTGGTGCTGACTGACAGCTCATAGCTGACTACTGACAGTTAACATTTAGGTATATACTTAAATTTTGACCATCAGAAGTGACAGCTGCTAAACACATTTTTTTTAGATCATATGGTTCGGCGTAGGGATACATAATTTGGTCTGGTAACTTTTAAAGCTTTTAGCTGTCAGTCAGCACGAAAGAAGTCATGGGGCTACTGAAGATACTGTATAACATTGCAAACAAAATGGTTACTCTCATTTTCCCATGAAAATAACTTTGAGGATACTTTGTATAAGCGTAAATGTCCAATTTTGATCACATCTCTGCAACTATTAAAGATTTTAAATAACTTCGCGTTACAAAGTTGTAGTATTATTAAATATAAACTTTTATTTGAAATATATTTTTATAAAATCAATAGTTTCTGAAGTATCGGTAAATATATTTTAAGATTTAGTTCTGGTAATTTAACTATGCTCTTTTGTGAACAAAGATTTAACACTTTTCCCAATGTTCCTGTAAACGTTGATATAATTTCAATTGATGCTCTTTGGCCCAGTGTTTCTGCAACAAAGGATATTATTTAATTTCACATATCATACGACCCCGCTTCAGTGGCGAAATAATCTAAAGGCCTCACTCTCGTGTTAGACTGGCCTGATTATGACGGGGGGAGGTTGAGGTTCGAGTCCCGGTTGGGTCTTCTGAGGGTGTTTTTTCCCCTAAATGGTGCCCTATTCTACTGCCACGCAAATGGGGGTAGGCTACCTCTAAAATGCTTCCTTCCTCATCCCTACCCCAGTGGAGTAATTATCACATATGCCTATAACCTGAACAGGTAGTAAGACGAGGTGATTAAAAAAAAGTGCACAGTGATTAGAATCTAATTGAAAATTTGGTATAAATCAAATTTTGTTTTTTCATATTTAANATTTGGTATAAATCAAATTTTGTTTTTTCATATTTAAAAAAAAAATAGGTGTGAGATATTTAGGGCAAAATTTAGAAAAATCTAACTCGCATTTCTTATGGTAAGAGTGAGAAAACATATTGGAAACATTATTATAATTATCATTAGCACTGGTTCCTACTAACCGATAGGGCTATGAGTACTTACGCTAATCTGTAATGGTATGGTGATTGTGCAATGAAATGGAGGAGATACGGTTTAACGTGGGATCCGAACCACGGTGGAGGCCTGGCATTCCCCACATTCACAAGTCGTGATTAATACACGTCTTGTCAGAGGTTGAAGGAAGGGTTTGGTAATCAGATAAATCTGTGCCGGGACCGAAGATTGAACCCCGGATTCCTAGCACAGAAGTCTGACACCTTACCCCTAGACCGCCAGGTCACTATATATATATATTGGAAATTAATCTCGGCACACTCGACCGTTATTTGAACCCCAAACTCTCCAGCTACAGGGAATCTAGACAATACTAGACTCGTGCCTTTTTTTGTCCGTGTTCCCACATGTGTGGAAAGCTTTCGTCTTTTAGAACTGATTTTACTAGCCAACGAATTAATTTGTTCAGCCGAGTAATTTTAAATGTCATAGCTTCAACACCTTAGGCAGGCTGGCCTTCATTAATATGCATATTACCCAATTAAGTGTCTCATGATTTTTTAATTGGTGTTATTTTGGATTATCAATAAACCTTTAGAGAACCTTCAACCATGCCTTATTTACATACTTGACATATCATAACTCAATTCAATGCCTGAATGGTCTAAGGCGTCACACTCGTGTTAAACTGGCCTGTTGTTGACGGGAAGATCAGGGTTTGAATCCCAGTATTGTCTACTGAGGGTGGTTTCTCCTTAAATGGCTCCCAAATCTCCTACGCAAATGCGGACAGGGGTTTCGGATACCAGTCGGGTGAACTGAGTGAGGTTTCCCCCCCTAAATGGTTTTACAATGTAATTCGTCGCAAATGCGGGTGAACTTTTTACTTCATACTTCCTCATACCTAACACACTGGTGTAATTAATACATGTGCGTACATTCCGAACGGGTAGTGAGACGTGGTGATTAAAAAAACAAACATATATGCAAATAAATGTAGGAGAACCGACATTGATTATAAATAAGGTCACTATTCATGCTTTACATCTGTCAAAATTGACACCATTCGTCGAAAGTGACAGATGTCAAGCAATCTTCTCAATTCTTTAATACATATTCATTTAAATTAGTTGAAAAATAACATCTGAACATGAAAATTGAACCCGTGTCCTTTGGATTAGCGTGGTAATCCTCTGCCACTGATATATCCAGGATTCGTCCCATGCTCAGGGTAATTCTTCACCCATGGTTTAAGGCCGAGTCTGTGATGGACTTGTGGGAATCGTCAACTACATTATGAGCGATCTATTAATATCGCAAGCTATCAGATAACTCAGCCCTACGCGGCTCAGGAGAGCTGTTATGAGGCCAGGTATACAATACAATATTGTAATTAAAGCGAATTTCAATTAAAATTAACACACAAGCTTTAACTCGTTGTAGTTAACGGGAATGTCTGTTTGGAAGGATACCACAACATTTCACGGGTTCGATTCCCGTGTCCAGGTGTAATTTTTCAACTAATATAAATTAATTGCATTGTGGTCTCCCTCCATATGGTAATTAAAATTATTTAAAACCAACTGTTTATTTTGATATTTATTAATACATAGAAGTAGATTTGTTAGCTTTGGTATGCTGTCAGGTAAAGTGACATTTTGTTTTTTGCATCGCGTATTCCTACTTTTCTGGGTCATCCTAATATTGTTTACGTATTGGGCAGGAGTCAGGAAGGTGAAATCTATAGGAATTGTACCCGCATTTGCACGGAGAGTAAAGGGGAAATCAATCTGAGAGTACTCGATAACATAATAAATGTAGTATAGCCGACATTGACAAAACTCACTGTTCTTATAGTACATCTATCAAAATTGATATTATCCGTCAAGAAGATCAACAGATAAAAGACACGAAACCATAGATTTAGATAACTTTCTTTTCAGCACTGCTTCTTACTACCCATTCTGGTTATACGCTTATCTACTTATTAGACCAATGGTTTTAAGGATAGGGAAGGTTATATTTAGAGGAAGTGTACCCGCATTTTCGTGGAGGGAGAATGAAAACCTATCTTGGAAAAATAACCCTCAGAACACCCGACCGAGATTCGAACCTTGCTCTCCCTTTCATTGGCAGTCTAGTCTACTGCTAGAGTAGCTCGTTAGACCATGCCGCCATTGACTTATTTGTTAAAGGGAAATTGATAAAAAAAATTGGCACCGTGTCTCACAACCCGTTCTAATTACACGCTAATATGATAGAGAAATACGAGAAATACTGAATTTAGAATAAATGTACCCGCATATGCGTGGAGGGAGAGGGGAAATCAATTTATGAAATAAATCACCATCAGCAAGCCCTACATCCGATCGGGATTTGAACACCAAGCTCCCCGTCATTGGCAGTTTAATCTATTGTGAGAGTGATGCCTTAGACCATGTGACCACGTAACCGGGCGAGTGATGGTTTAGCGATAACTTTTATTTTCGATCTTTGGAGCTTAGCCCTATGGACATGAACGGCTTAATTTAAGAGTTAATATTGAGAAAGGTAGTTTAGGAGGAATGCACCCGCAATAACATTATTAGGGGGATGAGACAGTGATAAACTACATTTAGGAACTCTCCCTAAGCCACAATGCACCCGACCGGGAATCGAGCCTCTGCCCCTTGTTCACCCGCAAACCAGTACATTGCGATTGATAACACCTTTCTTAAACCATGTGACCACTGTTGAAGTTCTATATTTTACCCTCCTCAATCTTAACCGGTTGCGTAACAATGCGGGAATTCCCCTGGGAGGTCGAGTTTTGAATCTTAGGCCGTATGCACTTGGGGGATGGTATCCACTCCGATTTTCCCACCCTCTAATGCGGGGCGGATCAGGGCTGGAATCTTGGCCGCGTGTAGGAAGGGGTGGATTTTTTTTTACATAATAATTTTCTCTCTAGTTTCATACATATGTGGGTACAGTTCCTCTAAATTCAACCTTTTCATCCCTAACGCATCACCGTAATTAGTACGTAATACGTTTAACCTAACCGGTTAGTAAGAATAGGTGTTAACAATATTGATTCAAGGTCACTTCCGATTAACTGGGATATTAGTTAGCTAGGCGATTACACTCGAACCATTTTAGCTACATTATTAATTTGACAACAGTGAAATTGGGATAATTTTGATAGTGTTTTATTTTAAAATGATTATTTTTCGATTTATTTGTATTTTTAATACAGTAAAACAGTTTCATTGATCTCAATTCTACTGTTTATATAAAATAAAATATGGAAACATACTCTACAATGTGACGCCTTGTTAGAGCTCAGTTAACTAGACTACCTAATATTTTTTATAGCTGCTAAGGGGGTAGCCTTAGTAATTGCCACCTAGAAGTTCAACTTTAACGCAATATTTAATTCTACGATGCTCTTTTTCAAAATATGATTCACACCAAAATAGAAATATTCCATCAGGGATTTTTGTTTTTTCCTTAACAACTCTATAGTTTTAGTTTTATTCATATAAAAAAAAGTGTGAAAATGTAATATTAGATCATTTTCAACAATTGTATACGCATATTGATAGGTGACCTTGTGGTCTAGGGGTAAGATGTCGGACTTAATTGCTGGGGTCCAGGGTTCAATCCTCAGTCCCGGCAGAGATTTATCTGATTGCCAAACCCTTCCTTCACCTCTGACAAGACGTGTATTAATCACAACTTGTGAATGTGTGGAATGCCAGGCCTTCAGCGTGGTTCCGATCCCACGTTAAACTGTAGGTCCTCCATTTCATCTCACAATCACCCTACCATTACACATTAGCGTAAGGGCGTATAACCCGAACGGGTAGTAAAACGTGGTGCTAATAATAATAATAATAATAATAATAATAATAATAATAATAATATACGCATATTTGTGTTGATTTGAGACTAGGCTTGATGAAAAAGGGTTCTATAGAGTCAGCCTTGCTCTAAAAACCACAGCAAATGTTTGATAGGCTCACAACAGAAAATTGTAGAATATTTGAGAACTATCAGCGAGTTTTCCTATTCACCTTGAGATAAGAATTTTCGTAGTTTTCATTCCTCTCATGTTAAAGGGTGGTTGTAGGTGAAATACGAAAGGGAATATTGGCTCAGACAGAATAGATAAGTAGTTTCATAAAATGACAGTTATTTATTCTTTCCGTGTGGCCTGACAGCGATTGATAATTTCTCGCTGACCTAGGCTACCATCTTAACCGTGGGCTTACTAAGCTGTTTGACTGCAAATCTTGTTGACGTAGTAACTGCGCAGTCGAATCAAGTTGGTTTATTAATTTTTACCTGCGGTGTAATAAACCGGCTTTACTTCATCATTAATCTAGGTTTCATGGCATATAATTTTTCCTCGCTCTGAAAAACAAACATACACACATAAATGTTTACATTTCTTTGAGATGTGCACAGCTGACGCTTGGTACTTTTCAAGAATATTGTTGATAAAACGTCGTTCACGCCTTAACTTATTCGGTAGTGTGTCTGCCTTATTATTTTAATTGCCCAAGGCTATATCCCTGGTAGGGTAAAAAGTAACACAGTTATAATACGCTCTTTTCCTTTCAATAGGCTTATAAAACTAAGTAAGATGTACTTAGGGGCCTATGTGTGTTCGCTTATAACTAGAGAACTACTTAAATCAATTAGTATGAATTTGTTCAAATGAAGTAGAATTTTTCCTTAACTCTCTTAGGCTATTAATTAACGAACTATGTCTTTGGAGGAATATTTGTTAATTTGGGACATTTAACTAGAAGATTGGATGGACTAAAATGTGAACTGAAGAATTAAGCACGCCGTTTTAAACATATTACACCCTAAACAAGGGTTTTGAAGTGACAGAAGATGTATTTACTCATCATACTGTTTAAAACATAAGTATACATGACTTCACAGTCAGTTTGATGAAAAATTAAATTGTACTACTCTTTTCTTCAATCCAATCTGTCTGAAAAAAATAGGAATGTCTCCTGTAAAACCTGTTAAACCGGGAATTTGATAATCTGAAAATAGTGGCAGCCCTGCGTATAAATACGTGAAAGTTGATGACTTAAACCTTTTTTGAAACCTGCATCTCAGGTTCATCACATAAAATCTGTACTGACGAAACAATGTTCATGTGTAGAAGTGTGCTATAAACTCGCTGACTGAACTAGACCAGTTCTCGGATCTATGTGAATTCTTTCAAGCCCATGATTCTGCCAGCCAAGCAATTAGAATACCTTCACCAACTGGATGAGTCCACTTTGCATGAGAGGGGAGGTATTACTGGTTATTCATTTGTTACGTGACTGTCGTGTTCGAACAATACTTCAGAAATGACGTGAATGTATCTACAGTAGCACCATGGCTTCTTTGGTGCTGAGTGACAGCTCACAGCTTTGAAAAGTTACCAGACCAAATTATGTATCCCTACGCCGAACCATATGATCTGCAAAAACATATGTTTATCAGCTATCACTTCTGACCTAAATTTTGACTGTCAGAAGTCAGCTGTTAGCTGTCAGTCAGCACCAAAGAAGCCACGGGGCTACTGTACAGTCCATTATTTTTATAACGGTTAGCCACACATATGAATGTTTAAATCACGTGTATCACAAACTGATACGTGATGATTGCCCACAGGGTCTGTCCTGATGCTATAATGTGAGCTAGATTCATCTGTCCAGGTTGAATCCACAAAATTGATTTAATCTAATTTTTGTTTATCACTATTCTGTAATTAAAGGGCTAGTAGGCTTTCATTGTTGACCAAGTGGAGCGAAAGACCTTTTTTAAAATTTAATCGGTCTGTTAGTTCCGCGATTACTGACCAATGCGAAGGGGCTAAACCAATTTTAACAAAATTTTACAATGACCCAAGCTAGACGACGTACGACTATATATATATATATATATATATATATAAATGTTTTTTAACATTTATTGCGAGACTGACGTATTGACTCATATGAACAGCGGCCATTATATATAAATATAATAGCACTATTGAATATGGGATTAATTTGTTTTCTATCTAACCTGATCAAGAGAAAATGCCAAATTTAAGTCCATGGAGAAATCAGAGGAGAAGTTTCAACATGAAATCCAAAGAAAATGTGAAGACTGTAGTAATGGAGGGAGTGAGGTCTACTGTTCACAGAACTACTAGTATGACTGAGTTACTGGTCACGGTTTTGATAATTTTAGTCATCTCACTAAAAAAAGAACCATCAGGGTATATAAAAAAATTCCAATAAAATCCATTTATCTCATACAAAGTAATTGTATGATTGATTTTGAGAATTTTTAGCCTATTTATATTTTAATAATTAAATTATGGTTAGTTAATTTTAATAAGGGTGTAACCGAGAATGCACAGCGAATTTGGAAAAATCTTGTAAAAATCTTGAAATATTTTATAATTTGGGACATCTCAACAGAGTAGGTCCTTGAATTGAAGAATTAAGCACGCTGATTCAAACCTGTCTTTTTATTCCTCAAACGAGTATTGTGAAGTAATAAGAATATTTATTTCATCTTCATCAATCCTTTATCATCCTGTTTTAATCTTAAGTTATTCAATTTAAGCTGCCTGGAAAAATGAGAACTCCTGGAAAAATTGGAAAAAACAGGCTATTTGGTAGTAGAAAAATAGTGACAACCTTTTAATGTCTATTATTTCTTCTTTCCTTAATATATTAAATTTAAAATATCTTTAACTTGTTACCGAATAATTATTCTGTTTTAGTGGTAAATCAATTAGCATATCTAGCAAATTCTATTAAACCCGATAAACTCCAATAGCTGCACTGAGCTTTTTTTTAAAAAAAAATCCTTTGTATTGGATAGTTAAAAAAATTTTTTTTTTGCTCAAATAAAACTTACAAAAGAGTCTTAGTTGGTAGATCCAATGTAAACTTATTTTATAAACTATGTCCCTTGTAATGTCACAGAGTTTTGGGTACATATATATTTTACGTCATAAAAACTTGTTACCAAAGTCTTTAAATTCATGAAATTGGTTAGTTCGTTCCAAATAGATATCCTGTTGTATAACTCTATTTAGATAAGGCTTTCAATGTTGACCGACCCACCTAGTTGGCGTAGTAGACTAACGCGCTAGTTTCGTGTTGAGCTAGACTGCTGAGGATGGGGAGATTGAGGTTCGAATTTCGGTCGGGTGAATTAGGGGTGGTTTTCCTAAATTGTTTTCCACTCTCCCTCCACGCAAATGCGGGTTCACTTCCTCTAAATTCAGCCTTCCCAATTCTCCTAACCCATTATCGTAATTGGTACATAAGCGTATAACCCGAACGGGTAGTAAGACGCGGTGCTAGATAAGTAATAACAAATAACAATTTGACCGCTAAGAAAGTTTGTATTATCTAAAAGTTCTTTCCTACTAAAATTGGACTATGTTCCTCACAAATGGTCTGAGCTTTCGCTGTACAAGTGAGTCACGGATGTCTGCTTTTGCCGGAAGATAGAAATTATCCACAAGACTTGTGGCGTTCTCATTATAACACGTTTTGTAAACATACAAAAAACTGTCCCTATATCGTGTCTAATTATAGTGCTGGATAAGATTTGAGAAGATCAGGTGGACAGACAGGTTGACGAATGAAATTCTAAGAAGAGTGGGATGAGAAGAGAACAATTTCGGATGTGATTCTTCGATTACAAAGCAAACTAGTTTGGACACATGCTTAGGAGGAATTGTCATTCTGCACGACGTCATAGAAGGGAAGGAAAGAGGAGCTTAGGAAGAAGGATTTAATTTTTGACAATATAAAAAAAAAAAAATTCACTGATCCCAATTTCGAGGTTGTCAAGTGAAGAATTCATAAAACCGCATTTCGATAAGTTTTCCGGTTCATGCTCAATATTGTATCTATCCCGGTTAATCGGTCTGAAGGTGGAAGCGCAGGGGACGCGATAAAAGGTAGTTGTTTTCCAGTTTTTTATAGCAACATTTTTTTTAAATTAAAATTTAAAAAATATTTATCCAAAAGAAACCTAGAGTTTAATTTTCTTCACATGGTGATATCAACAGTTGTTGAATATCTGTCATGAGCATAGCGTCATTAGGTGATGAACTTTTTAAATGAAGGGAAAATTAAGAGAAAGGGTGAACTGGCGGTCTAGGGGTAAGGTGTCGGACTTTTGTGCTGGGGGTTCGGGGTTCAATCCTCGGTCCCGGCACAGATTTATCTGATTACCAAACCCTTCCTTCACCTCTGACAAGACATCTTGTGAATGTGGGGAATGCCAGGCCTCAACCGTGGTTCGGATCCCACATTAAACTGTAGGTCCTCCATTTCATCTCACAATCACATTAACGTAAGTGCGTATAACCCGAACGGGTAGTAAGACGTGGTGCTAATAATAAGAAGAAGAATGAATGAATGAAGATAAAAAGTTGTCATGAAATTCCAGGACATCCTTGGATAGATATTCAGGAACTGTTGATAGCACCCTGGGAAAAATAATTAAACTCTCTGTTTATACTTGAGAATTATTTGATTACTTTTTGACAAAAAAATTGCAATAACATGTATCTTTTCTTGCGCACCATACTTTCCCACCTTAACCACACGCCCATACTCCATGTAAGGTGGGAGGTAAAGACTCCCATATTTCGGTCCTATTTGAGTCTTCTAACAACACGTGTGCAATCTCTTTCACTGTCTCACATGACTTGCGATACAAATGTTATTTTCGTTGTACTCGCCTCAGGCTGTTGGCGCGTACACTACGCTCCGATTAAATATGAACCTTTGTTCGTTTTGCAGATGCAGTAGCTAAATTTTCTCATAAGTCACAGATTATAGATAATATGACCTCTGTAAGTGCATGCTAGAGTTCATTTTAAAGCCTGTGATAAGTTGAAATTATTTTTAAAAATATGATCTAAATTCTATTTTTTAAAGAACCTTACTTTATAGCTAGAAAAGTTACTGGATCTATTTTAACGTGTTCATACGCCAGATCATAAGACCTACAGCTGTTACATTTGACTATATGTATAATCAATACCTATAAAATGGCACTAATATATATATTTTTCTTATCTTTAAAAATTGTAGGCCTACTGTCTGTGACTTTCCGGTCCATGGGTAAGGTGTCTGAATTCTATGCTGGGGTCCGGAGTTCAATCCTCGGTCCCGGCACAGATTTATCTGATTACCAAACCCTTCCTTCACCTCTGACAAGACGTGTATTAATCACAACTTGTGAATGTTTGGAATGCCAGGCCTCCACCGTGGTTCGGATTCCACGTTAAACTGTAGGTCCTCCATTTCTCTCAATCACCCTACCATTACACATTAACGTAGGTGCGTGTAACCCGAACGGGTAGTAAGACGTGGTGCTAATAATAATAATATAGGCTTACTGTACTTTCTTCTTATTCTACATACTAAGAATGATTATTATCTTGTAGCACTACTCTCTTCTACTTTTTTTTAGCATTGCGTTTTACTACACTTTCGGGTTATTTTCATTTCATAAAATTGATTGAAAATAAGATAAAAAAAAATTCTCCACAATTTTAAAAATCTCCTGAATATGTGGCTAGGATTCGAAACGAGACCTAACCTCTTCGACATCATCAAACCAGACTAGACTAGATGAACTTATAACCCTTAGTCCGAGTGTCCACCATTGCGGGTAATGAAAAAAAAAATACTTCGATTTACAAATTAATATTTGTGACGTCGTTAATAATTTTTGAATACTGTACCAAACGTATTGACCAAACTTGCGCCGAGAACCACGTGGCCTAAATGTCAAGCTCATTTAGTTTGATTTGCCTGTGTTTGGGAGGTCGGGGTTCGAATAACGGCCAAATGTACTTAAGGTGTTTGTTCCCTAAATTGCCTTCCTCACTACCCCCCACACGCAAATGGTGGTACATTTTATCTACTATATACCTTTAAACAAATATAGCCCACTTCTGTGACCTCATGGTCTAAGGCGCTACTATTGCAATAGACTATAATGCCGATGTCGGGGAGATCGTGGTTAGATCCCGGTCTGGTGTACTGAAGGGGTTTTCCCACTCTCTCTTTCCACCCAAATGAGGGTCCACTTTCTCTAAATTCAACCTTCCTCATCCCTAACCCATTAATATAATTTATACATAAGCGGATAACCCGATTGGCTAGTAAAAAAGCGGTGCTAAAAATATACGTAGTTGATAGTTTTTTATTTGCGGAATTTCACGAAGAAAATTAAGATATACAAAAATAGGCAGACACTTTTGGTCTTATATTTTATATGACATTGTATACATTTTTATTGTTCTAACTGTACATAAAGCTACCTTTTTTTTATATATACTTGCGACTTTAAATGGGGACAGTTTTTATGTGTCCGACTGTACTACAGTTTCAATGGTCTTGATCTAGAAGGTTCTTTTTTTTTTATATAATGTCCAAACCGCTGTAAACTTTCGGAAGTGTGGAAATGTTAGTAGGGATTATTTGTGTGTTGATGACGTCACCTGTTCGTTGCAGTTGCATTGCCCAGACTATTACAAATTTGACCTTGAAATGTCGGTTTATTTTTTTTTACCGAAACGGTGTGTGAGAATTTGGCGTGACTTTAAAAAAAAAGATGCCATTTTCAAATTATATATATATTTTACAAAATAGAGAGTAGATATTTTATTCAAGCTAAAATGTATTTCTATTTCTTTTATTTCAAAGTGAACTTAGTTTGTATTACTTATTATACTACTTATTGCGTGCTCCTCTTCTTACTACCCGTCCGAGCTATCAGCATACCTACATTAAAAAGAATAAGATAAAATCTATATTAAACGTTCCGGTATTTGCGTGTAGGGAGAATGGTAAACAATTTAGACAAAAATAAAAAAATCCCGACCTCGCCGGAAAATTTGAAGAAGATGAGGTGGGCACCTTTGTCCATGTTCCCATCGGTGCAGATGATTACTTATCGGCAACACAATTATTTGTTCACTTTTCAAAATTATTAAATATTTAAATTACGTCCTCGTGTGTTGAGAGGGTTTTCCCCAAGCTCCAACGACGCAAATGCGGATACATTTCATCTAAACTCTAACTTTCTGATTCCGAATAAATTAGCGTAATGTCTATGTTTACGTATAGCTCGAACGGTTATTAAGCATCTGTATTAAAAAAAAACATTAGTACACACTTGCTACGATGGCCGAATGGTCTAAGGTGTCACACTCGCAATATAGGTACTGGACTGCCAATGGTGTGGAGAGGCGTTTGAGACCTGGTAGTGTTTACTAAGTGTGATTTTCCACTCTCTCTATATAACAATGTGGGTACACTACCTTTAAAATTATACATTCCTCATATCTAATATGTGCATTTATATCCGTAAAGGTGACCTGGCGATATAGGGGTAACGTGTCAGCCATCTGTGTTGGGGATCCGGGGTTCAATCCTCAGTCCCGGCATATTTATCCGATTTCAAACCCTTCCTTCACCTCTGACAAGACGTATATTAATCACAACTTGTGAATGTGAGGAATACCAGGCCTACACCGTGGTTTGGATTCTACATTAAACTTTAGGTCCTCCATTTCATCTCACAATCACCCTACCATTACACATTAGCGTAATTGCGTATAAACAGAACGGGTATTAAGACGCGGCTCTAATAATAATATATCCGTAAAACCCCATCGGCTGTTAAGACCTGATGCTAAAATATACCATCTGAACTCCTAATTCTGATCCGGGATATGGGCAATCTTTCGAAGCTAGGTCGGTTGCATATTTAATCTACAGGATGATTCAAAATACTCACTACTTAGGATTTTTTTTTATACACAGTCCTGATTTTTTTAAGGAAGTGCCTTACTAGATCAAGAAGCTGTATATAGCAGATGAATTTAATATGAGACACTCCCCAGAAATACAAATCACACAATACACTGTTGTCAAACTTATTGAGAAGTTCCGAAGAACTAGAAGTGATAATGACCAAACAGAAATATGGCCGTTCACAAACATGCAATTATTATTATTATTATTATTATTATTATCGCGTCTAACTACCAGTTCGAGCTATACGCACTTACGCTAATGTATAATGGTAGGGTGATTGTAAGATGAAATGGAGGAGCTACAGTTTAACGTGGGATCCGAACCACGGTGGAGGCCTGGCATTCCACACATTCACAAGATGTCTTGTCAGAGGTGAAGGAAGGGTTTGGCTATCAGATAAATCTGTGCCGGGACCGAAGATTGAACCCTGGACCCCCAGCACAGAAGTCCGACACCGTACCGCTAGACCACCGGGTCGCCAACATGCATTAAAGAATGCGAATCGGCCACGATACCGGTGGAGCTTAAACAGAGCACAATAATGACATCGTTACCAAATTCAAATTTTGCATCCTCCCTATGTATGGAGACTTTTGAATCATCTTGTATCATCTATCAACATGGATTTATTTATTTTCGTTTCTCGTTGCAGGCGAATTCAGATGCTTGTGACTAACGTACTTAGAAATAAAAAAAAGTGTCACAACTTCGATAATCCTAGTTGCTAAGACTTGTGAACTGGTTGAAAAAAGCAAAGGCAAATTTAGGTCAGACTTATTACAATGGCCACAAACCAGTTTTGGTTGCGACACCCTATATTACGTTAGTTGATGGAACATTGCCATATCGAGTCTGATAGAACCCAATTTTTTAAGAAAGGTGTTTTAGAAAAGAATCTTTTTCTTTTCCGGCCAGTATTGATAACATTTTACTATATTATTGTTTTATTATTATTATTATTTAGCACCGCGTCTTACTACCCGTTCGGGTTGTACGCACTTACGCTAATGTGTAATGGTAGGGTGATTGTAAGATGAAATGGAGGAGCTACAGTTTAACGTGGGATCCGAACCACGTTGGAGGCCTGGCATTCCCCACATTCACAAGTTGTAATTAATACACGTCTTGTCAAAGGTGAAGGAAGGGTTTGGCAATCAGATACATCTGTGCCAGGACCGAGGCTTGAACCCCGGACCCCCAACACAATAATCTCCCAATAAACTGGACTGCCGATGACGGAGAGATCGGGGTTCCATCCCATTCAGGTACTGAGAGGTTTTCCCTAAATGTTTTATAGTACCATCTCCACGCAAATTCGGGTACACTTCCTCTAAATTCAACCTTTGTCATCAATAACCCATTAGCGTAATTAGTACATAGGCGGATAACTCGAACAGTTGGTAAGACTTGGTGTGTTAAAAAAAATCATCACATATCTAACCGGCCACAAGACTTTAATAGTCTACACTTATGGCGAACGGACCTGGATGTAATGTCCTTCCCGGTCATATATGCCGTAAGATAACACCAAAAAAAAAACATATCTGAGCTATGATTCGACACAGAAAAAAAAACACGCCGTGGTCGTTAATATAACGAACGCTTAATCTATTGTCACTGGAGCTTTAACGACATCATTAAACACACACTGCTCTCAATTCAGGGCTGTCATAATTTTACCCAGTCCCCCCCCCCCTCCCTAAAAACCCTCCTGGGTTTTATTAAAATAAACCAACTTGCAAAAAAAAAACTAATTGTATTTTGCATATAAAGTAATTGTTTGATTGATTTTTGAAAATAGTTAGATTAATTCCCTTTTAATAATACAATTATTATTAGTTATTTTAATTAAATATGGAATGTGGGGAATGCCAGGCCACCACCGTGGTTCGGATTCCACGTTAAACTGTAGGTCCTCCATTTCATCTCACAATCACCCTACCATTACACATTAGCGTAAGTGCGTATAACCCGAACGGGTAGTAAGACGTGGTGCTAATAATAATAATAATAAAATATGTAACGTGTAGATTATAAATTGAATCAAACAAACTTAGTATAGAACCTCATTGACCATACATAATCCATTGTCTGTCTTTCTTGAAAAATATATTGTTTTTGTATGATATAATATTATTGATACACATTTTCTGTGTAAAAGTAACAGCCAAGTAAAGAAAAAGCAAAAAATCAATTCTGCAGCTGGCTTGCCAGTAACTTGATGCATAGTCTTAACCCCCTTATCCCCTCTCCATTACCTCCTACATTCCTCTTTCTATTCCTTCTACACAAACATTATTTTTCCCTTCAACCTGCTTGCGTATTAGACAGTACTGGTCTGGCATTGTTTTCTTTTATCGTGTTTATTTATTTATTTATTTATTTAGCACCGTTCGGGTTATACGCTTAAGTACTAATTACACTAATGGGCTAGGAATTGGGAAGGTTGAATTTAGAAGAAGTGAACCCACATCTGCGTGAAGGAAGAGTGTAAAACAATCTAGGAAAAAATCACCCTTGGTACACTAGACCGGGATTCAAACCCTGATCTCCCTGACAAATTTAGTCTAGTTTATTACGAGGGTGATGTCTTTAGAAAATGTGGCAACCATAAGCAGGTCGTTACTATATTTGATTGATCGATTAAATCAGATAGTATACATATTACATTAAATTAAACAAAAAAAAAACCCCAACTTAGGTTTGTTTTCATTGCGGTATTTGAACGTTATTACTTTTAAGTCTGAATACTAAAGTTTTAATTATGATTCATAGGGTAATAAACTGAAGAATAATTCATATGCAGTAATGGCCAGCTTTTGATTTGACTCATGAAACTATAGATATTAGTAAAATAAAGTCAGTTAGGGAAGAAATAACTTTCCTTTATTTCCCCACACAACTAGAAGTCTATATTTTATATTTTACCATCCCTGGATTTAATGACAATTTAGTGTGAGTCATTTCGTTCTTAATTTTAATGACTACAATTTTATATTATGTCGCAGTTTTAGGATGTGATTGCTTTGTAAACGTATGTATGTAAGCCATTCAAAGCACACATGTATTTTAAGCCTACACTTGTTCACAATGTATACTCACATGCTAAACTACCTTTGTATAATCTACATATGGACCTTTTAATATTATCTACATGTTGTCATTTCGATAGTGATATTGTTTTAAGTCCGATATCTTAATACGGTGTTATAGCTTTTCTTTACTTTCGAAACAAATTATTGGTTTTGTTAATCTTTACTCTTAAATTATATAGTTTTGGTGCTTAGAAAAACAAATAAATTGTAATCCCCTTTTTTAATCACCGCCTTTAAAATATCTCTTTCGATTTAGAGGACATGTTCCCTCCCCCCGCCGCCCTCCACCGTGTCTTACTACCCGTCCGGGCCACATGCATTTTAATTCCCATTTTGGAGTAAGGGATGAAGGATGTAGGGTACAGAGGGAAAATATACTACCCGAATTTACATAAAAGGAGAGGGGGAAATAATCTAGAAGAAACTACCCTCATAACATCCGTCCGGAATTCGAACTCCGAACTCTCCGTTGCAGACAAAGCAGCCTAAACGAACCTGACATTTAGTCCATGCGCACACCAACCAGGGTGAGGCACGTGCCAAACACAAGGATAAAAAAAGTCACGCAGGGAAAAGAAAAGTGGGGGTAGAGTGGGGGTGGCGAGAGTTGAGGGAAGATTAGGTGCAAGCTTCCTTGTGAAATTACTTGATGTAAACTCCTACTTAAAAAAAATACCCTGCACACATGTTGTATGATTCACAATGTTTGGGAAAGGGGGGTGTTAGAGAGTGCGAAAGGAATCCGCGTTGACGTAGGTGGAAGGAGGGGGGCGGTGGTAGGAAGCGATGTTGATGTCTGCTTTGAACTTGACAGGGCAACTTCTTTCAAGTAAGTAAACTTCAAGTTCATGTGGAGAAATGGGCTCTCGGAGAAAGTTTGAAACTCCTCCAACCCTCTGAACATTTTAAGAAAGATTGCGCGAGTGCTTTGTTGTTCGATTCTTTTCTCTGAAGTAGTAATAAAATAATTAAACAAGTCTTTCACGGATATCAAGCCGGTAGCTTTTTGAGACTCGATGAAACTCAATTTTCTCGCTTTGGTGGTCGCATGATCTAAGGCGCTACCCTCGCAATAGACTAGACTGCCGATCACGGGGAGATCGTGGTTCGATCTTCGGTCGTGTGTACTCAGGGTTGTTTTTCCTTAATGGTTTCACACTCTCTACACGCAAATGCGCAAACACTTCCTCTAAGTTTAACCTTCCTAATCCCTAACTCATTGGCGTAATTACTACCAACGCGTTTAATCTGAACCGGTAGTAAGAAGCTAAAAAACGAAACAAAAAACCCACAAAAAATCAGTTTATCTAAAACAGTGTTTATAATTATAAATGTGTGGTCCGCGGGCGGTCTATCGAGCGGTTCACAGGGTGACAGTAAATTTCGTAGCATTAGTGAATTAAATAATGTTGATCGCATATAATACACAAATTTTAAATCGTAAAGATTAAATATGAAATATCCAAAATTTGCTCTATTTATTTACTAAGTAGACACAAGTCACATAGAAAAGAAAATTTGTACCAACCCTAGGGGTGGTCCCTAAAGTTCCTATTTTTTTGACATTTTGGCTCTTAAGTCCCTTTTTATTGATAAACATTACTAATAAACCGATGAAAAATACTATAAACGTTTACACACAAAAAATGACGTAAGTTGATTTACAGTTAGTAATTTACCTTTTTTACAATTAATCTAATATTTGAACGTGTACGGTTTGAGCAGATTAATGTTTGAGTATGATGCGTGTTGGTGTCATTTTATTTAAATTTTTGCCCCCAGTATAGTAAACAGAGGATATTTGAATATAGCTTGTGCTTCAATTGAATAAAGGTTTTCAACATAAGGTACAGTAGCCCCATGGGTTCTTTGGTGCTGACTGACTGCTCACAGCTGACTGCTGACAGTCAACATTTAGGTGAATAACTAAATTTTGACCGTCAGAAATGACAGCTGTTAAACACATGGTTTTGCAGATCACGTGGCTCGGCGTATGGATACATAATTTTGTGTGGTAACTTTTCAAAGCTTTTAGCTGTCAGACAGCACCAAAGAAGCCATGGGGTTACTGTATAGTGATAACAAGTGATAAAGCAGCAATGAATGAATTATGGAATCAACGCTAGGTTAAACATTTTGTCTGAAATTAAGAGATTCTATGGTACCCATTACTAGTTTATATTTATTTATGGTTAGAAATACTTACCATAATTGCAATACTTTCTTAGAACAAGATAAGAGTAATTAAGAAAGTCCTTAATAGAAAATAAAAAAAAGGAAACAAAAAATAAAAATGCTGCTGATAAATTGTTTGATGAAGCTACTAAGAAACTTTTTAATGAGGTTAAAGTGCTAAAAGCACTGAAAAATAATCTGAAAATTAATTATTTATTAAAATCTAAGAGGTTTAGTGTGCTAGAATTAAATTATATTAGTTTTTGATATTTTTTGTTTAATAAATTAATTCCAGTCTTGTACTTATAGTAATAAAACGGAATTGTTTAAAAAAAAATATTTTTTTTCTGCATAATTTTCAACTTCACCCTTACTATCAGGTGGCCCCTCGGTGCGCGGTACATTTCGTGTGGCGGCCCTTTGAGAAACTACACGTCTAGAAAGTGCTCTATTACCATTCAAAGACATTTAACTCGACTGACACGCTCCTCTCTGACCATCTAGGTTATGATTTGTTACGTTTCACAGGTAGGTGGGCTGTTGCGTCCTCATAAGATTCACCTTCCTCATCCTGTGATCATAGCTCTTAGGTAGCCCGAGTGGCCGCTAATTCTTAAAAAGTATTTTGTATTAATTTTTATTTGAAAGTAGAGACTTAAGATATCAGTTTGTAGGAAATGCACCCGCATTAGAGGGATGTGAACATTGCAGAAATAAATCAAATGTGGCTAAAACTACAACCATTACACCCGGCCGCTATACTCACCTCGAAACCGGCAATCTTAGTCTTTAACAAGCGTGACGCCTTAGACCATGCGGCCCCTGTTGCGGTTAAGACTCATAGAGGCGTTAAGTTTTCCTTGAGATTACAGTGGAAGCAAACAATACCGTTTGACCTAAGTTCTATTGGAATCCGCGTGCTTTGAAATCATCAATTAAAATCTGTTTACGTTTATGACTAACGGGAAGGGGTAGAGAATGTCTTATCTTTTTTTTTAAAAAACACTCCTTTATTCCATGGTCAATATCTTGTGGGGAGTGACTGAAATATTTCGAGAATTATTTTTATAATGCTAGATTTGGATGATCGCTGGTTATAAACGAAATCTATTTTGATAATTAATACATTTAATGTGTGGATTTGTAATTGTTATTATAGTAAACCCACAGTGAAGGCCTACTTTATTTTGTACTGCCTTCTATCGACTTGTATACGCAGCTGTTCGTTCTCCGATAAACAAGCGTAGAACAGGAATCGACGTGATTAGTTCTAAACCAATCAAAGGATTTCCGCCTCATCGGCGCGAGCTTTTCTGCTAATGTTAAACTCATCTCTATTTTGTCTGCTCTGTCTTTGAGGCACTGGAGCCCCAATCGAATCTCAAAACCGACCGTCTCAAATCAGTGCGCATGCGCTGTACGGCCAGAAGCAAACAGACAACTTCGTTAATAGAAAACGTGTGTATCGACTTATTGGATTGTGTCAGGACACAGCGTTATAATTTGAAAACATTTCATCGTGACAATGGCCTAAAATATCCGCTAAAAAATAAAATATGTTGATAATTAGCTGTTTTAAGTTTGTGTTGCAATGCATCATGGGTAAACATACTGTGTAAGATTTGCAGTGCCATTCAACTCAGCTTCTACCCTCTTATTTTAAGAGAACGCGTGACTCGAGCGTAAAGGACCGGCTACACGGAGCCGCACCGTATTTTTCCGGTGCAGTGCGGACCGTGTAACCTCCTACCACCGGAAATAAATGTTCTGGAGCTTCCCAACTTTGTTTCCATGCTAACCACTAATCACTGTAGGGATGGGCGAAACAGTGATTTTACGATATCGGTGATCACAGTGCCCTTGATTTTAAGAGAGCAGTGATTTATACCAGTGATTGTCAGTCACTGTATCAGCACTCGTAAAACTAGATATTTCTTTCACGCTTGTGACGCTGTAGTCGTTGTTTCCAACATTACGTACAAGATAAACAATAATATAAACAACAACTTGTTGAACAACAAACATTCTTCTTCTTTATTAGCTCACTTAAAACTTAATACTTCGTAATTAATAGCTAACTTAATTTTATGAAAATAGGTGAAAGCCTATGCAAGTAAAAATAAAAAATAAAAACTTATTTTGTAATAGAACTCAGTCTATATAGAATATAAAAATTGACTCACTTTCCCTCAGGGCACCCGCTGTCTATGAGGATATCGTAGTTTCTAATATAGGCCTGATTTACATGCGTTAGTCTTATTTCCAAGCTAATGGGGGTGCATTTATTTCAATCTACCCTCCTTAACCCTAATTCTTGGATTAGGTCTGGTTGTTGATAATCTTTTAATAATATTTTACTAATATAAAATTACTTATAAATCTAAAATAATATATAGGTATTACCTATCAATGGTGGTGAAATCAGGGAGGGGGTCATTGTCCCCAAACAGGTAATAAAATAACTACCCCCCAAGTTTCCCCCTCTCCCTGGAAAAAATTTGCCCTCTCTTAGGTATATTTAAAATCCTCTTATATTATCAATTCATATATGAAGCTGTAAGATTGCCTTAAATCGAATTCAAAATGATATCTAGATGCATTCATAACCCTGTTACAACACTTAGAAGTAAAAGAGTTTGGCTCACCACTCCGGCCCCAGTTGACCTCGTCTCGGGCACGCTCCACTCCGCTCAACTCCACGAACACGTCCCGGCACTATCAACATCGAACTGACTCGATAGGCCTGGCTTCATCCCTCACCTAGTGATGGGCAGAATCGGATGAATAGAATCGATTAATTCGATTATTCTGAATAATCGAATGAATCGATTCTTTCAAAATCATTCGGATGAGAAAAACATTCGAATGAAAACGTAGCTGACTTGACGCGAGCTGGCCGATTCATTCTCTTACCCCACCCTTGCCAGAAGTGCCGAGGAAAATCGACCTTAAGATTATGAATGTTTCCAGGCTATCTCTATACAGGTCTTCATTTCTTTTAGGTTCATTTTCAATAAATAGTCCCGATTGCTACACAATAATCGACCTTACGCATTCGAATGATTTTAAGGCTAATTTAATACAAAGTTTAAGTGGTCGTACAGTTTGCAATCGAATAACAGCAAAAAATAATTCGAATGAAAATTACATTATTATTATTATTATTATTATTAGCACCACGTCTTACTACCCGTTCGGGCTATACGCACTCAGGCTAATGTGTAATGGTAGGGTTATTGTGAGATGAAATTGAGGACCTACAGTTTAACGTGGAATCCGAACCACGGTGGAGCCCTGGCAGTCCCCACATTCACAAGATGTCTTGTCAGAGGTGCATGAAAATTACAAATTGATTCGATTATTTTGCTACATTACTACGTGGATTGTTCTTTTTCATTTCCTTAAAAAAAATTCTACCTTTCTAACTAACTAATCGCATCGCATATAGCACGAATAGTTTGAGAGAAAAATGTTTTTAATGTTGACTTAAATTTATTAAGTAGATAAGTATATACTTTTTATATATTTAATAAAACATTGCCCGGCCGTAATATTCAGATCGTATTATAATTTTATTCACTGAAATAATTTTACGATTTTAAGCTTATATATTTTTGAAAATTTAAAAATGACACCTGGACACGGGAATCCAGGACTCGTCCCGTGGCCATGGTAATTCTTCACTCATAGTTTAAGGCAGAGTCTAAGATGGACGTGCGGAAGTCGTCAGCTTATAAACATGTGATTATATAAGATCACAGCCATCAGACAACGCGGCCATTTGCGACTCGGTAGTTGGCATTTTGCAGCCATTAGACAATTATATATAATTGTACAGGATTGCATATATTAATGAAACAAATAGCTGAAACTATTGTTAATGCATTTTAGTGAGGATAACACCACTTATGTATCATATATTATATATTTTTGTTATGTTTAAGAAATATTAAAGGGTAAATTATTTCGACTCTTTTAAACACAAAGGGAAACATGCTACTTAATTGAGAAATGCGTTCAATTATTCACTGTATAGTATTTTGTTGGGGCTGTACTTTGGTCTTTGACACTGTCACAAGTAGTGCTTTTGGCTATACTTTATTATTACTTTCATAGGATGTGTACGGAGGTCAATTTAACTTCTGATTGTTAGATTTATTTTAAGTCACCGTTTAAGAACATGGGAAGGAGTCCCGCATGTTTTATAAATTATAGTTCAATGTTTGTTATTTACAATTCCTGCGCCTAACCCTATTCATATCTCATTCACTCTTAGAGCTTTTCTTGTTATGTTATTTTTGAATAACGGGTGATACCCGATATAAGGGGGCGGGTTACAAATTTATTCATTTTTTTAAAAAAATCTGAAAGGGGACAACTTCGAATGGCTTCTTGAAGCATCCAAACTTCCAAATATTTCGGTGGTAGACTACTCCAAATAGTTTTAACAATTAACATAATTTTCAAAAATTTGGGGAAAAAGTTACCACTCATAATTTTCAATGATGGCTGGGAGGTGGGGTGAAAGTTAAGTCCCTAAAACAACTTCTTTTTGCTACCCCCTCCACCCCTGTGTTTGCCCCCCTTCCCCGCCCTCCCACTTCCCTACTAATCAAATAGTTTCCTTGCCACTGTGTAGTATGCTCAATACCTAGTATTTAACTTATAAAGGTAATACAGTGCGGACCAGGCTTCGTATCCTGGTGCGGTAACCTGTATTCTTCATTAGAAAACAGTAGCTCATTGTAACAGTACTATCATTAAAACAAAATTCAACTAAATTTTGATTTTAGCTCCACGACTTACTATCCTTTCGGGCTATTCGCTTATGTGCCAATTACGCTGATGGTTTTAGGGTTTAAGAAGGCTATATTTAGAGGAAGTGTACCTGAATTTGCGTAGAGAGATAGTGAAAAATGCCTTTGAAAATAACCAATACACCCAACCGAGACTCAAAGACCGATCTCCTAGTCCTCGGCAGTCTAGTCTACTGTGAGTAGTGCGTTAGACCATGTGACCACTGAAACTGGTTTTAACAAAATTGAAAATTAAAAAAAAAAGCTCTTTAATATTTTCCGAATTTCGCCATGTTAAGTGAAGAATACATAAAACAAAATGTACGTCGATAGTGATTTCTGGTTCGAAATTAATCTTGTATCTAATATCCCAGATAATCGGCTGTGAAATATACTCTATAAGCCATAAAATATACTTTCTGGTCAAACATAGTTATAATACTCCTATATTGCTTCGGTTACGCGAAACATAGTTTTTTTTTCTAATTCCCTGATACACAACTTTCTGTAGCCTGCAGATATTCTCTTTGGGCGTTGTACGTAAATTTCACGTCAATATTACATTAATTGGACTAATGAGCTAATGTATTCCTCCCCCCCTCCCCCTTGATGTGTTATTGCTCTCTTGTAATTGGAGTTGAGGCGCGTTTGTGTTCGTTTTAGGAGTTTCGGGAGTTGCCTCTTCTACTCCACTACAAAAGGGAACCGACGGTTCAACCTCTTCAGTTTGGTTCGTGTGGTTGTGCCCCCCTTTTATCGATTGCGGTTCTTATACTTAGGGAAAGTTTGAAGAGATAGCCTACGAATAATTATACGCTATGTATAGTTAGTTATCTACATCACCCTCAATTTTCTCTATTTTCTAGAAAGGCGTTACCCGGAATGTAGCGTAGAGGAGGTTTTCTCAAATAGTACGTCTAGGTTCGAATCTCGAACAGGTATATTACGGGATGTTTTCCGACATGCGATTTATCAATATGATTCTCCCATATCCTGTACCATGATAATGCCGGTGCATTTCCTCTAAATTATCCTCATCGTTCACTACTTTTGGATTAGTCACGTGGACTAAACCTCAAAGTCGCCTAGTTTGGTTTGCCAGATGGTGGCTAGGTGTTGGGCCTAATCTCGATTTGGTTTCTTACTCTTCCTTCACGCAAATACAAGTTCATTTTCTCTAAATTGTTACCTTCTTCATCCTAACATTTTAGGTATAATTAAATGCGAATCACCCGCTCAGGTATAACCCAATCTTTTTATGAATGTATATTCACTTCATCCTGAAAGGTAGCAGTCTTACCTTGATGTACTACGCTAAGGACTTAACTTGTAAGTGGTGTCATGGTGGAACAATGCAAGGTAAGTTTGCTACATAACAGGGTAAACGAAGGGTACATACAGTAGCCCCATGGCTTCTTTGGTGCTGACAGACAGCTAAAAGCTTTGAAAAGTTACCAGACCAAATTATCTATCCCTACGCCGAACCATATGATCTGCAAAAACATGTGTTTATTAGCTGTCATTTCTGAAAGTCAAAAAAAGGTATATACCTAAATGTTGACTGTCAGGAGTCAGCTGTGAGCTGTCAACCAGCACCAAAGAAGCCATGGGACTACTGTACATGACTTCTTTTGTGCTGGCTGACAGCTTTGAAAAGTTACCAGACCAAATTATGTATCCCTACGCCGAACTAAATGATCTGCAACAACATATGTTTATCACCTGTCACTTCTGACAGTCAAAATTTAGGTATATACCTAAATGTTGACTGTCAGAAGTCAGCTGTGAGCTGTCAGTCAGCACCAAAGAAGTCATGGGGCTACTGTAGCTGACAGAACAGTTACTAGATCTACTTTTACGTATTCATACGTCAAGTCATGCGAACTGCAACTTTAACCTTTTATAGTAAAATGTTATCAATGTTGACAGCAAAAAATAATAATTAAATGTCGCTACAAATGTACATTCGTAAGGAATGACACGGTATTTAAAAAAAACACCTTGGTGTTAAACTTATTAATAAGATAAAAAAGTTGTCTGCCTCCAATGTCATTCATCCTCGGGGGTGTGCTACTTTCTTCTAGCAATCAGTTTAAAATATACATAAACAATTAACTATCTCGTTGAAGCGACTTCACTCAATTCCCATTTCGACCCGCTCCCGTTTTGTTAAAAAAGTGGGCAGTCCTGAAGTCTCGTCGCTGATGTTAAGTTCGTTCGGCTCGAGGCGCGACAGGTTTTTTACGAGTGACATCATCGCCACTCGACTTCCTTTCGTGGAAGTGCTAACATGTTTTCTAACGTGGATATTTTTTCCACTTATGCACACACAGGTGTTTATCACACAGGGTGCCTCACAATACGTAACGTCTGTTCTCCATTCGAATCTTTATCGTGCATAAAACAAAAATTGGAATTTATTAAAAAATAACATAAACTTGTTCAGATGTGTTAGATCAGGCAGGGGTTGGAATCCTGCGGCTCAGTGAACATATACCTGCTGCTATTTAAAGACGTTTGTTGTTAACCTGTGACATAGCGGCAAGTCAAGATAAGATTTTACATGTTAATGAGGGTGACCTTGCGGTCTAGAGGTAAGGTGTCAGACTTCTATGCTGGCGGCCGGGGTTCAATCCCCAGTCCTGGCATAAATTTATCGGATTACCAAACCCTTCCTTCACCTCTGACAAGACATCTTGTGAATGTGGGGAATGCCAGGCCTCCACCGTGGTTCGAATTCCACGTTAAACTGTAGGTCCTCCATTTCATCTCACAATCCCCCTACCATTACACATTAGCGTAAGTGCGTATAACCCGAACGGGTAGTAAGACGCGGTGCTAATAATAATAATAATAACATGTTAATGGATTTGCGTTTTATTCGGCAAGTTTTGAATATAAACATTTTAAAAAAAATCTTAAATAATTCTACACGTAGCCAACCGCCTCGGTGGCGTAGTTGGCTAACACACTAGTTTCATGTTGAGCTAGACTGCAGAGGACAGGAAGATCGAGGTTTGAACCTCGGTCGGGTGTACTGGGGGTGGGGTTTTTTTCTAAATGGTTTTCCACTCTCATCTACGCAAATACGGGCTAACTTCCTATAAATTCAACCTTTCCAATCCATTAACGTAATTATTACTTAAGCTCGTAACCCGAACGGATAGTAAGATGCGGCGCTAAATAATAATGCAAATAGTCCTACAGTTAAAAAGAAATTAAATAATTTTATTTATTAAAAAAATATTTGTAGGAGTCTTCCTACCAGGGTGTAGATTAAAAAAGTACGTGTTAGCCTATGCCTATCTAGAAACGGAAACAAGAAAAAGGTAATTTTGAAATGCAAATGACTGTTATCTAAGTAAGAATATTAGAGTGGGTGTGTACACTCGTCATAGGAAGTGGGAAAGGGTAATCATTACATAGACAAGATTCCTCAAAGGGTAAACTATTCATTTTATTACCAATCTTTCTACTTTGCTTATTGGTGTAGAAGTATGAAAGTGCTTATGGTGGGGGTGTAGGGAACGCGAGAAAAGGTCAGTGTTTTTACAGTTTTTATAGTAAAACATTTTGGTGGTCAAAATAAATCAAATATTGCTCCAGTAGAAACATAGATTTTAATTTTCTTCACATGGTGATATCAACATTTCTTGAATATCTGTCATGAGCATAACGGTATTAGATGACACTATTTAAATGAATATAAAAAGTTGTCATTAAATTCCATGACACTCTTGACAGATATTCAAGAAATGTTGATATCATCATGTGAAGAAAATTAAATTCTACTATTTAATATTGCAGTTTGAATTAAGATGTTTTTGGTGGTATTAATTCTAGTGCTTTTGGTGTGTGTGGTTTGTATAAAAGTTTAATACATTTTTCAATAGGACTATTTTGATGACCAGTGTTTTTTTTAAATGGTTGACAAAGGTTGATTTGTTTCTATTATAATATAAAATCACTCGAGTGCTCGTGATATCTCACTGCAAGCAGTCGTCCCATCTTTACTACATATATAAATTTACATTCATTAGTTAATTGATCGATGATTTTTTTTGTATGGATTGATATTCTTTAAATTGAAGTTACTGAGGTGTTTTTTTATATAGTTATTAGTACCGAAAGCTACGTTTATGTTTTTTTAATGTTGCCGAGTCTATTGGATTCAGTTCTGTTGTAGTTGAATTGATCCATTTGGGTTTTTTTAAGGTCTGAATTGTTGAGAGTGGATTTATTGGTTATTTAAGATTTTTTATCTAGTAAATTGATTATTGTGAATATTCATTATAAACCGATTATTTTATGATATTAAGTTCAATTTTGAAGTTGATTTTGGTCGAGTAGTCGTCTATATATTAAATTGTTGATAGTGGCTCTTTTTATGGGTATTAAGGTGTATTGTATAATTGGGAATTATCGCATCTGTGTGTGTAGGCATTTATAAATGTTTTATTCAACCTTGTTTTTTTATATAAATAAATCACTATCCCAATCTATACCATTTCTTTAAAAAAAATTGTGACCTGGCGGTCTAGGGGTAAGGTGTCAGACTTCTGTGCTGGCGGCCGGGGTTCAATCCTCGGTCCCGGCACAAATTTATCTGATTACCAAACCCTTCCTTCACCTCTGACAAGACATCTTGTGAATGTGGGGAATGCCAGGCCTCCGCCGTAGTTCGGATTCCACGTTAAACTGTAGGTCCTTCATTTCATCTCACAATCACCCTACCATTACACATTAGCGTAAGTGCGTATAACCCGAATGGGTAGTAAGACGCGGTGCTAATAATAATAATAATAATAATGATAATTTAAAAAAAATCCTCCTCTCCCCTCACTACAGCCTTAGCGAAGGTGTGGGCGGCTCTTAAGAATATATATATATATATATATATAAATTAAATCATTAATGGCTCCGATTGAGCTAAGGTGAAACAGTTATCGCGAAACAGTTGTTTTTTTCACAGTGTTTTACTACCTGGTCAGGTTATACGAACATTTGAGAATATTTTTAGTGAGGTATAGATGAGGAAGGAAGTATTTTACCGGTAAGCTTACCGCGTTTGCGTTTATTTAAATCGTGTAGAAAAAAAAAACTACCATCACTAGACCCGACCGAGATACGAACCCCGGTCTTTTTCGACTTGCCTGCTGATGACGGAGAGATCGGGGCTCGAATCCAGGTCGGGTCTTCTGAGGGTGGTTTTTCCTAAACGGTTTCCTACTCTCCTTTCACCCAAATCCTGATATATTAGGCCTACCTATCAAATACTTTGATCCTCATCTCTACCGCATTAGAGAAATTATCATACTGTACATAACCTGAACAGTTAAACACGGTATTAAAATATATATATATATATATAATACAAACTTATTTCTGAGCATGCGCAACGAAGCTCACCTTTTCATTGATTGATGCAAGAGTACCTCGGTAGCCACATGAATAATGAAACGCCGGGTCATGTATTAATAACTCGTGCTGTCTGCGACTAGAAACTATGACGCGGGTCACGCCACTTTATAAAGGCAAGCTTGTCAAACTTATGGTCCCCCTGTTGAGCGACTAGGAGAGGTCCGTCACACATCTTGCGAGGAGGGGGCCCTGGTTCGATCCAGAGTAGTATCTAGGATAATTCTGTTTTTGTTGTATATATGTTCATCTTAAATTATTGTACGGTAATTATAATAATTATTCCTGCATCTGACACCTTAGCTCAGTCTGTAGCCATCTGCCCATTGAGATAAGGGTCTCGGCTTCGATTCCCGTGCATCACCAGAAAACAAACTAGTGAAATGATTGAGCCTTGGGTATCTATTTTAGATTTTTTTATCGATCATGTCTACCACCCTTTCGGTTAATACACGCTTATGTACTAATTGCACTAATTGTTTTATGGATTAAAAATATTATATTTAGAGGAAGTGAACCTGCATTTACACGGAGGGGAGTGGAAAACAACTTGAGGGTGGGGGAATTCAGTGGATTACACCCATATTCGAACCTCGATCTCCCTGGCATGGCAATCTATTCTATTGCAAGAGTAGAGTGTCAGACTACGCGGCTACCGAAGAGTTTTTCTTAGAATTGAGTTAGTTTGTAAGGTGTGTGATAAAAATCATTATTAATAAAAATAACTCAACTTACTCTATGTATGCATTTTTTAAATAAATATGTTCTTCATTTATATTTTTAATATAATCATAAATTGGTCAAATACCCGCAATAGAGTATAATCTATATTAATAAAATGAAGTGTTTGTTTGGTTGGTTGTCTGTCTGTCATGAGCATTGCGCAATATCTATAACACGTATAAATCTGAAATTTTAAAAACTAATATCTCCCGTGAACAAACATGTGCACCTTGAAGCCGGAGTTTTAAATTTTCTATTTCATTTTCATTTTCATTCAGACATGGTCTGAAGAAATAATAAAGCTATTTTTTTCTGTGAGTTTGAAGCAGTTCACTAATTTACGGTAGGAATTACTCTCCGAAAGGTCTTTTTTCCTACAAATATCATACTATATAATATTATTATTATTATTATTATTAGCACCGCGTCTTACTACCCGTTCGAGTTATACGCACTTACGCTAATGTGTAATGGTAGGGTGTCAGATAAATCTTTGCCGGGACCGAGGATTGAACCCCGGCCGCCAGTATAGAAGTCTGACACCTTACCCCTAGACCGCCAGGTCACCATAGAAAACAATTCCTACAGTGAACGGACTTTAGTTATAATTGTAAAACTTACTATTCCATGCTTTTCATGTACCATAGTTAAGGTAAAGTAATTAATCTATGACTTGCTTCGATGGCCGCATGGTCTAGGGCATCATTCTCGCATTAGACTAGACTTCCGATGATGACAAGGAGATCAGGGATCGAATCCCAGTCGTGTGGACTGAGGGGTTTGTTATATTTTCCTAGATATTTCCCCCTTCCCCATCTATGTTAAATTCGACGGAAGAAACGGTAAATGTTATTGCAGTTGCAAAACATGTTGTTGGTAAAAAAAAAAAATCTCTAACAGAAACATAAGAGTTTAATTTTCTTCACCTGGTGATGTCAAAAGTTGTTCAATATCTGCCCTAATCATAGCAGCATTAGCTGAGAAACTTTTTAAATGAAGAGGAAAAGTTATCATTAAATTCCAGATCACCCTTGACAGATATTCAATAGCTGTTTAGGTCACAATTGGAAGAAAATTAAACTCTTGTCTATACTTAAATGGTGACCTGGCGGTCTAGGGGTAAGGTGTCAGACTTCTATGCTAGCGGCCGGGGTTCAATCCTCGGTCCTGGCATAGATTTATCTGATTACCAAACCCTTCCTTCACCTCTGACCAGACATCTTGTGAATGTGAGGAATGCCAGGTCTCCACCGTGGTTCGGATTCCACTTTAAACTGTATGTCCTCCATTTCATCTCACAATCACCCTACCATTACACATTAACGTAAGTGCGTATAACCCGAACGGGTAGTAAGACGCGGCGCTAATAATAATATACTTAAATAATATAGAATTTATTTTTGACAAAAACATGTTTTGCAAGAAAACTGCAAAAACACTGTCCTTAACTATATCTACACTCACACCTTAATGCTCGGAGTCGCTAATAATTTTAACTTCAAATAAAAAAAGATTAAGACTATGTGGTGTCTCCTATAGGATGGTGCTATAGTGTAATCAATCGAAATAATATTGTAAACTTTCATCGCAAAAGGTATGTTCATTCTCGCATCAAGGACAAAACGTCGGAAGCTTTGCATTTATTGATTCCTCGTGTTCATTTTAGCATTGAAACCAAATGTTCCGTGGGACAAACTCGTGACAAATCGTAAAGGTAAAGGAGGTGTGAGTGGGATTTCATGGCGTTTTTACAAATCACCTGTCTTCTCAATACTTACTTGCTACTCCCCCCCCCCCCCAAGATACTTTGAAAGGATTNCTTTCTTGTTCCCCCCCCCCCCCCCCAAGATACTTTGAAAGGAATTTCACTATGAATACAATCCTTTGACAGGTTGAATGAGAAGTTAGGAGGACCTTGGGTTGTCAAGTATTAAATGTTACGTAAAATAATGACCTGTCGTGAAGTGATACCAGAGTAAGCAGGTCTTGCTAAAACTGTACCTGTGAATGGTTCCCTCACCCCCCTTCCTCTCAACACTATCCCCATTTGACCAATCAAAAATAGGCTCTGATATAAATGGGAATCTATGTTCGTTGAAACCACAATGGACCCCCATTGACCAATCAAAAATAGGTTCCGATTTATGCATTAGAAGCTATGTTAGTTGAAACCACTTTGACCTCATTTGACCAATCATAAATAGTCTCTTCTATACATCGGAATGAATTTACGTTGATAAGTTACTACTGTCTCCCAATTTGACCAATTAAACTAGGCTCTGCTAAAACATGAAAATGTTTGTATGTTGATATCATTCTGTCCCCATTTAACCCATCACAAGTAAGTTCTGCTATGCATAGGTACGTTTATTCGTTGATACTACTGTCCCCATTTGACCACACACAAATAGTATCTACTATACATGTTAATGTTTGTCTGTTGATACCACTCTCTCCCTATTTGACCAACCACAAGTAGGGTTTGTCATACATGACAATGTTAGTTTGTTGATACCACTCTGTTTCCATTTGACCACGCACAAGTAGGCTCTGCTATATGGGAGTGTTTGTTAATATCTAACCAATGAATGTTTTGGTTAGGGAGAAGAACACATCAAAGGTACAGCTTAAACAAGTTCTGAGTTCTGCTTACCTTGGCAGTACTTCACGCTACGTTGTATAAAACTCATATATTAATGTGTCAATTCTAATATGAGGGGTTCAGGGAGATTGTAGTAGCCCCATGGCTTCTTTGGTGCTGACTGACAGCTCACAGCTGACTTCTGACAGCCAACATTTAGGTATATACCTAAATTTTGACCTTCAGAAGTGACAGCTGCTAAACACATGTTTTTGCAGATCATATGGTTCGGCGTAGGGATACCTAATTTGGTCTGGTAACTTTTAAAAGCTGTGAGCTGTCAGTCAGCACCAAAGAAGCCACGGGGCTACTGTAGTTATGAATCTTGGGGTCCTCGTTTGGCCATAGATTGTGACTGAAATACTAGACGGTGTGTGTGTTTGTCAATTATTGCTAACAAGATATTAGAATTGCTTGCGTTTAAATATTGGTTTTTTATGGTCTAGTTGTTTTGACTTCCAGCATTATTTGGATGGAAAGGACCGATTAGAAAATATAACCTTATTTTTTAGAACAACAATGATAACATTTTACTATGTTATTAATGCTATTTTATATCTGTTAGTCATAATATCTATAAAAAATTACAGCTGCATATCGTATGTCTTGAAGTATGAATATGTTAAAGTAGGCCTAGATCTACCAACTTTTCTAGTTGTCTTCCTAAGAAAATTGGATTGTATGTTTAGAGATGCGAGATGGAAAATATTCCTTTAAATTTTTTCCTTAAAATTTTCCATTGACATATAATGGGACGGTTGAATTTTATTCCAGACCTCTCTTCACATTAAGGTCGGGACTTTCTGGTCTGTTGCAAACAGAATATTATGATTAAATATTTTACAAAAACATAACAATCCTTTCAAAAAAATATTGACAGATAACTTTTAGATAAAAATAAAATATTTAAACGTTAATTATTATTTATTTCTTAGCACCGCGTCTTAGGGGTTGTCCATAAACCACGTAACGCTTTGAGGGTTGATGAGCTCTAATGTCTACATGCTGTTACATGGGGGGAGGGTGGTGCACATCAAAGCGTTATGTAACACAGATCTTATACTCAAATTCTAATGTTTAAAAATAATATTATTGTTCATTTTTTCACCTATGATAAACATACTAATAAATAACTTCCGAATATTTGTGGCGTTGAAAATGCAAGTTTAGCACTTTTTGTTCATCAATATTTCGAATGTGCTTAGGTGGCATTGTCTTCCCGAGACTACGAACTCTAAGCACATTCGAAAATACACATTTTCTGGCACATGACAGTGACATGTTTATACTCACGGCACTTGTTTAGATTTGTCCATTCTACTGATCTCCTCACGTGCTTTTAGTTGGAAAACAGATGTCATTCGAAGCGGCCGAAATTAAGTATAGTTGAGTTTGAGCAGTAGCGGCTCGTGTATAGGCACTGCGGGACTGCAGCACCCCCTGTTTCCACTTGATATTATCGATAACATTTAATATAACGTGTCCTTTTTTCTTTTATTCTTTATTTATTTTTGTAGTACAATATATATTCCTTAAGCTTAATGTCAGTACTTCAGTAGCCATCCCCCAGTTTATGAAAAAGATTAAAAAATCTTCGTATGGAACTGTGCGCTTCACAGGGCCAGTGACGTGGTGTTTGATTGTTGTGCGCTTGCGCAAATAGGAGGGGGTGGGGAGGAAGGTGGGACTGCCAGGTAGAGAAAGCACTGTTGCTATCGCAGTGCCGGCCCTGGCGTGATGGTGGAAGGAAGTTTTTTTGTTTTACTCAGCGTGTGTTGTGCTTAAAAACCGTGTAGTATATTCTTGAATATGATAAAGTGTAGAAGAGATTAGAATTATATTATTATTATTATTATTATGCTTCCAGCTATTCTATTTGATTCATTTTTTTTTATCTTTTATTTAACAGAAAGACTAAATGCGCTTGCAGTACTTTCAATGGAGAAAAATTTCCTCAATTGTCATCCAGAGATCAAGAAGAAAATTATTGATCTTTTTGTGCAAATTAAAACAAGAAGAATGGATTTCATTTTTAAATGAATAGATCAAACTTGAACTGTAACATTTTAAGTTAAAATAAGTAAAAAAAGTTTGGGGTTTCTTGTTAAAATCTTATCAAGTTCCTGAATAAATGTTATTTTTATACATTTTTTTCCCCTTTTACACAATTTTAAAACAAATGCTAAAACATTTCTGGAGCAGCACCCCACTAATTTTAGTTACAAGCCGCCACTGAGTTTAAGTATAATTTAGATTCCTACTGCACATTCTTTTACATAGGCCTTGAACAATCACTTGTGTTTGCACAAAAACAAAAATAATTTCTTCAAAAAGAGGATACTTGTTTATTGCTTGCGTATAAAACGCGATATTCAGAGGGGAGAAACAGTGGAAGAGTTTCAAAACGATGTTGTAGTGGAATGGAAAGAAGCAGAAGTACAGAATTTATCTCAAGGCAAGTTTGAGGAGTCCATCAATAGTGTCGTTTCTTCGTACCAGCAGCATATTGTGAAAAGTAAAGCTTCAATCATTAATTATTCACAAAAGGTAAGTGTATCTAAGCCTATACCCTTTCCCTTCTGTTAAATATAGTGTGTACGTTTATAAATGAAACTATTATACACCCACTACGGTGACCGTATTGTCTAAATTGTCATTCTCTCTGTACTAATTAATGGCTGATGTTGGGGAGATGGGGTTCAAATACCGATCAGGTCTACTGACGGTTGCTTTTCCTAAATGGTTTCCCACTCTTCCTCCATGCAAATGCTGGTAGATTTTCTTTAAAATTCTACCTTTTTAGTATACATTTTGTAGGGTGGTATAGTCAAATTGTAGTTATTCTAATTATATTTTATTAGATTTATATAATGGAGTAGAAACGAGGAAGGTGAAATTTTACTCTCAATAACGTGGAGAAACTATAAAAACCATTTAGGAAAAGCTACTCTGAGTACACCCGACGGGTATTCGAACCACGATCGCCGCTTCACTAGCCATCTAGTCTTTTTCGAGAGTGAAGCCAGCATCAAGGCTTGGTGTTGAACATGAGTCTTAGGTATTGATAAGTTAACCAAAATAACATTGTAGATAGGTGACCTGGCGGTCTAGGGGTAAGGTGTCAGACTTCTGTGATGGCGGCCGGGGTTCAATCCTCGGTCCCGGCATAGATTTATCTGATTACCAAACCCTTCCTTCACCCCTGACAAGACATCTTGTGATTGTGGGGAATGCCAAGTCTCCATCGGGGTTCGGTATCCACGTTAAACTGTAGGTCCTCCATTTCATCTCTAAATCACCCCACCATAACACATTAGCGTAAGTGCGTATATCCCGAACGGGTAGTAAGACGCGGTGCTATTATTATTAATAATAATAACATCATTGTAGATTAATCCAAAATATAATTTAGAAAAGTTATATGCCTAGAATTGTTTAAATAGCTCTCTATTATAATGATAATATGACTATATTAAGAAAGATGTCTTCCCCCAGCGTCAAGCACTTCATCATGTAGCGCCACTACAGAAAAGGGCCATCTTACTAGGCACATAATAGTTCCGTCTGGCTCTTACTCAGATCACAAACCTGACATCAATAACATAAATATAGCAGAGGTTTTTCCTTATGAACCTGAGAGATTTGAGCTCGACGTCTTTATGTCTGTATAAATAATAATACTCTGAAACCATTTATAAACAGGATTTCAAACGGATTTTAAGCAGTATTAAATTTGAATCCCTGCTTTAGTATCACAAAGCTTCCCTATGAAATGGAGTCGGGGCAAAAATATGATAACCCTCATGTGACAAAAAAATATATTTTAGAAATGATTTTTGGTTGCATACCACTTGAACTAAAAGTTAATTTTATAACCGGGCAAAACCTTGAGGATAACTGATATAAAAGAACAACTTACTTGTTATTTATGGCTGGATTTCAGTATTTTACAAACTTTTAAATAGTGAAACCCATCTAAATCAATTAGGGTTATCATGTTTTTGCCTCGACCCCCTCAAATAATGACATTAATTCTTGGCAAGTTACGTAACACAGGTTTGGAAAAAATCGGGGGGGGGTGGCTAGGCTAAATGTCTACATGGTGTTACATGGGGGGAGGGG